>ML777551.1:400006-413998 GCA_009831015.1 Picea engelmannii
GGTTGGTTGCAAGCTGAGCAAAGATGATATCTCACCTAATGTTGATCAAAGGACATATCGTTCAATGATAGGCAGTCTTATGTACATCACAACATCCCGTCCTGATATAATGCAAGCTGTTGGAATGGTAGGTCGGTTTCAGTATGCTCCTAAACAAAGTCACTTTGTAGCTATCAAAATAATATTCAAATATCTGAAGGGAACAATGACATATGGACTGTGGTACCCTAGAAATCAGAATTTCCAGTTAATTGCTTACTCAGATGTTGACTGGGCAAACTGTGTTGATGAGATAAAAAGCACCAGTGGAGGAGCATTTTTTCTGGGTGACTCACTAATTGCATGGCTTAGTAAAAAGCAAGGATCCATTTCACTATCCACTACAAAGGTAGAATACATTGCTGCTGCTACTTGTTGCACACAGATCTTATGGATGATACAAGTGCTTGTAGATTTGAAGGTAACTTACATTGATCCTATACCAATTCATTGTGATAACACCAGTGCAATAAGTGTCTCCAAGAATCCTGTTCTTCATTCCAAGACTAAGCATATTCCAATCAAGTATCATTTTCTCCGAGAAAAAGTTACAAACGGAATTGTTCAGCTGAATTATATCCCTTCCAAAGAACAGATTGTTGATATCTTTACTAAACCATTAGCAGCGACCCCTTTTGGATATCTTCGTCAAAAGTTGGGGGTTATAAACTCTTGTATCTAATATGTGCACCTGGTCAGAGGGAGTGCTTATTGAATATTTGGTAAATTTCCTAAATGCTTATAGATGACAGAGGGAGTATGTTCTGCAACAAGATCATTGGAAGAATGTTTCTTCTTTGAGATTGATGTCAAAGGGGGAGAAAGGAGTCGAGTTCGAAATTTTTCGGGTGCAGAGGAGAGTGTGAATGGCCGAATGCAGAGGAATGTTGATTCTGAATGCAAATGTTGCCATCAATGCCAAAGGCTGAGATTGTTGGCAAATTCGGTGAACAGGCAACATAAGCTTGTCATTGATGGCAAGTACAACATTGAAGATGACAGGCAAACAGAAGACAAGTTCAGAGAGGTGAATGATAGAAAGAAGTGAGTGCACGCAGTGAGAGCCATTAGATTTGGTGCAGATTCGCCGACAACCATCATATCGACGAAAGTTACACGGAGGATAAGTTCCCATGAACAAGAGGAGAGGATTCATCGGAGAATCGGGAATCGGAGTTTCACGAGTCTCGTGAACAATGAAAACAAAAACCCTGAAATCGCGATATGTGATTTTGCGATGTAATCACAGCCGTTGGATAAGAAGGAATCTGGACCGTAGTTTACATCCCTTGTCGAAGAGAGGATCTAAGTCGTCAGATCTGTATAAGCTGCAAGAGAGATAAGCCATCGGAGAATTGGGGATCGGGACTTTGAAATGTCCATTTCACTCGACAACGAAAACCCCAAAATCGCGATATGCGATTTCGCGATTTGATCGCAGCCATTAAAGAAAGCATGAGATATGGACCATTGATTTTCTTCATCGGAGTTTCGGGGATCGGGATTTTAATATGCAAAGAACACAATGCAACGAAAACCCCGATTTCGCGATATGCGAAATCGTGATTGAATCTGAACCGTCAGAATCAACATGTGATCTAGACCGTTGATCCAACTCACGACAACAGACCACGTCAGCTAGCGACACATGGCACAACCAGGGAATGACAGGTGTCAGGCAGATTCAACACTTCAGGCACATGTAAGTCATGAATGAGAGTGACACATGGCAGGATCTAACACGTGTCAAACCACGTGTGACGTCAGCAGAGGCATCGACGATCAGGACTTTGAAATGACAAAGTCACTCGATATCGAAAGTCTTGAAATCCCGGAGGGATCGGGACCGTCCATCTGAGGGACAACTGTCGAAGATCAAGGCGTCGTCGGCATTTTTTTCATCGGGAAATCGGGGATCCCGTTGACAAGAGTTTTGTGCAAGTCAGAATCGCGATCCACGAAACCCCGATGAGTGGGGGCCAGATGTCAGCACAGCAGCGAAGGAGGACGGTGGCATAGTGGAGGCCAGCTGTCAGAGATAAGGATGTGATCACGGAGTGACGGTCACGTTGACCGGGAGCTAAGCTCAGGAGGGCTAGCGTATGAAAGGAACCATCGGGAATCGAAGAATCGTGAGTCTGGAGGACTTGTGAATTTTGACATCGCAAATGCCGAAATCACGATGAGTGAAATCCCGATTAGATCTGGACCGTTGGATCAAGTATTGATCGGAGGGATGTTGTTCTTCCTCACACATTAACGCTTCAGTTATGAATATGTTAAGAGAAACAGACTGATGATGACAAATCGGTTAGCATTTCAGTTGCCAAGACAGATTTCCTTGTATTATCTATTGGAAGGGGAAGTGGAATCGTCAAGAAAGCTTGTATAAAATAATATGAGCGAGACTGAATGGTGTTGGTCATTCTGAAAGAAGGAAAAATGTGTAAACAGTAAGAAATAGAAAATGAGCAGAGGCATAGCAAGAGATGAAGCAAATGCATAGAGAGAGACGAAATGCAGAGCAGAAGCAGAGCAGAATGACAGAAAGAATAGAAGAAGAGAAAAATGACAGAAGAATGTGATGCAGAGCTGACCTGTTGAGGAAGAAGAATTGCAGAACAATTTGTTGAAGATCAGATTTACAGAACAGAGTAAAAATGGTAAGAAGTGATGTATCTGCATAAGTTGTCTGTGTATTCGTTATTTAATATTCTAGGGAGGTTGGGAGGTGCTTGGGAGGACTGTTGTCCTCAGAGGTTCAAGTGGGAGCTTGAACACAGGAAGTTGTAGCTTCCATCTGGTTGTAGCCAGAGAAACTAGGGTGGCAGGGTGGTGCTAGGGAGAACAATGGTTCTCTGTTATACAGGTTGGAGCCTGTGTAACTGGAAGTTGGTGCTTCCATCCAGTTGGTGCTGGAACATTCAGGAAGTTGGTGCTTCCATCCAGTTGGTTCTGGAATATTTAGGGAGTTGGTGCTTCCTTCTAGTGGGTGCTAGAGAAACTAGAGAGTTGGAGCTCTCAAACAAGTTGCAGCTTGTAAAATAGAGGTAGCAGCCTCAAATTGAGTTGGTGCTCAATTGTAAATGATGTACAGAATAGAAAAAGACTGCCTATCATTTCGAAGAAGAAGAGGTTTTCTCCCTTTATGGGTTTCCTCGTGAAAATCTGTCTCTGTGTGTATTTTATGTGTGACTGATGATCTTTACTTTTACTGTCCATATGCTGTATATTGTTGATGACACATGAAGAAAGATTAATAATGTTTAAAAGGTATAAAATTGTTTAAGCTCACATACAACTAATTCACCCCCCCCTCTCAGTTGTTTTAGTATTTCCAACACGCTTCGTGTGCACAGTATTGGCATTGCGCAGAGGAGTTTGGTTGGTGTGTGCGCAATGTGGGTATATGTTGTTGCACGACAGTTTAATTAATGGTGCGTGCAGATCATTGGTGTGTGGTGGGGGTGTACTAAAATTTGGCATGGTGCAACATGTAGAGTGAAATGCATGCGGAATATCAGTGAGAGATACAAAAATTGCGCACAATGAGTATTAGTGCAAGAACCAAAATTTTGCGCGGTGGATATTGGCGCGCGACACCAAAGTAGTGTGCGCCAGTTATTGGCATGACAGAGAAGTGATGCACAATGGTTATAGGTGTGCGGAGCATGATTTACCTTGTGGTATTTATGCGCATGGTAAATATGGGTGTACAGGTTGAAAATTGTGCACACGAAGTCGTTTGGAGGGTGAAGAACAATGGAAAATGAGTGAATTTCCATGACATTTTACATGGTTCGAATGTCATCTTTTTGCAACGCATTTTTGAGTCCCTTAATAGTTTTTTTAGCTACCCAAAAACCACGAGAATAGATTGTACCAAGATACTTCTAATGGTGTAAATCGTTCGTCAACGGAAGGTTTTATGAGAAATTTATAGCACAAACAGTGGAGGGTAAATTTTAAGACCCAACTAACTTCAAAGAGCCATAACTTTCTGCTCTAGAATCAGATTGAGGTGTAGGAATAGTCAATGGAAATATATTGAACCATAGAAGACATTAATAGATCTGAATTAATTTTTTGGGCATGTTAAAAATGTTTAATATGGAAAATAAGGTACCTGTAGCATTCCAGACCAAAAACACAAATTGGCCTGGAACTTCAGCAGGCTGTAACTAGCAGCCCAAAACCCAGAAAGACATGAAACTTGGACAGACTGTCCAAAATATGTATATGAATAAACCCAATTAAGATCCTATGAAAAATCCAATGGAGTAGGTGCAAAAATTCTTAATTACAGTGCAGACTTGCGCTAAGTTGAAGTGTGAACAGAAAAATTAATGGGCAATTTTCCAATAACCATAAATTTATGCTCAAGACTCAGAATTAAGCATGGGAACATGCATTGGAAAGGTGTTGGATAGTAGAATATAAATATTCACCTAGAAAATTGATCTGGGCATTCAATTTTGCAGGAAATCAGAAGAAATAGTTCTGATATATTATTCAATCAGAATGGTTCATATTTTTCATGAGATTGTTGAAACAATTAGCCTGACAAAGAGTTTGAAAAAATTTCAACGTTGGCCCCATTCACAAGTTATTGTTGCCCATGTCTAGTCCTAGCACAATGTATTTTTTTTGTTCCTTTTAAAATTCAGTCGATAGTACACATGTTCCCACATCTAGTACTGCAAGGGCATATTTTTATGGTGTTGATTAAACAATGAATGAAAAGAGGGATTTTTCATCATAACTATGACACACATACATTGTATATACATTAATGTAGAAACTGAATGAAAAATGAAGAAAGGTTGATGCAAACATAAAAAATTTGTCAACCAATTTTTGTACTTTGAATGAAAAATAGGGTTTATGGTTCACATGATGAATTGATGCTAGAAGAAAGTGGGTGTGTGATTCAAATTTGAATCCAAAAACCATCCCATATTGTCAAGGCATGCAAATAGTCTATCCATGTCAAATTTCAGTGCATACAGAAAGAATTTGAAAAAATTTCAACGTTGGCCCCATTCATAGGTCAATGTTTCCCATGTATGTTCCTACTATAATGTCTTTTCTTTGTTCCTTTTAAAATTCATTCGACAATACACACGTTCCCACATCTAGTCTTGCAAGGGTATATTTTTATGGTGTTGATTAAACAATGAATGAAAAAGATGGATTTTTCATCACAACTATGACATAGATACATTGTATATACATTAATGTAGAACCTGAAAGAAAAGTGAAAAAAGGTTGATGCAAGCTTAAAACTTTTGTCAACCAATCTGTGTACCTTGAAAGAAAAATAGTGTTTATGGTTTACATGATGAATTTTTTATGGAAACAAGTGGGTGTGTGATTCAAATTTGAGTCTAGAAACCCTCCCATATCGTTAAGGCATGTGAATAGTCTATCCATGTCAAATTTTAGTGCATACAGAAAGAGTTTGAAATATTTCAATGTTGGCCCCATTCACATGTCATTGTTTCCCATATCTAGTCCTAGTAAAATTTCTTTTTGTTGTTCCTTTTAAAATTCATTTGATAGTACACATGTTCTGTCATCTAGTACTGCAAGGGAATATTTGTATGGTTTTGATTAAACATTGAACGAAAAAGATGGATTTTTCATCACAACTATATGACACATACATTGTATATACATTAATAGAGAACCTGAAAGAAAAATGAAGAAAGGATGATGCAAACTTAAAACTTGTTTCAACCAATTTGTGTACTTTGAAAGAAAAATAGGTTTTATGCTTTACATGATGAATTGATGATGGAAACAAGTGGGTGTGTGAGACAAATTTGAGTCCAGAAACCCTCCCATATCGTTAATTCATGTGAATATTCTATCCATGTCAAATTTCAATACATAAAAAAATAGTTTGAAAAAATTTCAACGTTGGCCCCATTCAAAGGTCAATGTTTCCCATATCTAGTCCTAGTACAACGTCTGTTCGTTGTTCCTTTTAAAATTCATTCAACAATACACACATTCCCGCATCTAGTACTGCAAGGGAATATTTTTATGGTGTTGATTAAACAATGAATGAAAAAGAGGGATTTTTCATCACAACTCTAACACACATACATTATATATACATTAATGTAGAACCTGAAAGAAAAATGAAGAAAGGTTGTGTTGGCAGCCATTTCACATTTTTATCCTATCCTTATAAGCTGCCTACACAAGGGTTTTGGAACCCTTGATTTTCATCGCAATCTTTGAATAAAACAACACTATTATTTCGCGCGTTTGCACACCTGCCTTTGTTCTCGTTTTCACGACTGCAAGCGTGAAAACTTTGATTTTGAAGTCACATCAATGGAACTAAAATCGTCACTGGATTATTATGGTCACTCTTTTTGCTATGTGTTCATTGCATTTCCAATTTAATTATAGTCACACAGTTAGCAAGACACCAAAACCTTTACTCATTTGACATTTTTTTGTTGTTAATATGATTTCATTTTTATGAGACTGTGATGGTATTCGAATGATTATGATCGAGTCTTTTATACATTGGTGGTTTTATGTTCTATTTCTTTTGATCAAATTCAATGGTTCATATCAACGCATTAATATGGTGATTAGACCCTTAACTCAATAGTTTCATACAATGCAACAAGTTTTATGGTCAAATCCTTATTCGAAACATTGTTTTGATTTTAAAACCATGCAAACACTATGCTTGTGCAAACATTTGGGTCGACTTACCATAGATTTCATTAATTGTTTGAATGACATTATTTTTAACATATACCAATAGTGATTTGAATCACCATGTGCGTCGTCAATTGTACATTTGGAAATGACTATTTTGCATGGGTTGATTTCGTTCCATCACCCTCGCGCACTTGGGAATTAATGCCTCCCTTCTGTCTCAGGTTACCTATGTTGGTTTTCGGGGAAGCCTGTGAGTTATTGGTCATACGTTAACCCTGTCCAAACCCTTTCTCGTTTACCCGGCTCACTGTTTTCCCTTGCCTATGGCACCTGTGATGCGCATAGAGCCTAATGGTATCCAAACACTCCTGTTGTTCGACAATGCCCGAAAAGATTTGGAAAGTATCGGTTGGCTGGTGTTTATCCAAAGATTTGAGGGTTTCAACCTTTTGGTTGCCCAACAATTCACCCTCACCTTCGACGGATGCAGGGCTAAGGTCGGAGACATACAACTCGAGCTAAATGAGGAATTCCTAAGCTCAGCTACAAGACTACCAGCTACAGGTAAAATGTGGTTTAATAATTCCAAAGTGGACGAGGTGCCATGGCCGCTCCTATTCACATCAAGAAAGATTGTCAGCTGCGATAGAGGTATTCCTATCACTACCCTCAAACCTAAGTGGCACGATCTTTTGGCAATTGTTAAGCAGTTTGTGACCTGCGAAGGTCGTTATGGCTTGGTATTTCTATATCATCTTCGGTTATTGATGAATTTTATAGACTACCCTCTAAATATGCCACATTATCTCTTACGTAGTCTGTATAAGATGTCCAAACGATTTAAGCGTGAGAAGGATGATAGCAGCCTTTTCCATCACTGCTTGATCAAAGTCATTATCATTCATCATCTGAGCCTTAGTGGTGACTTTTATAAAGCCTTCCTATCCAGGAATGGCTTTTCCACTCTCGAGTGTGTCCAAATGGACAAGGTTGTGGTTACTAAAACTCTAGTTGTGCCAGCCATGCCACCTCCTACCCTTTTACCCCCTGTCAAACCTCGAATTTCCCCGACATGGACCTACCCGATACCTTGCCTGGCCCATGTGCTAAAGACAATACTAAGGCCATCAAGAGGCCTGTGAGGAAGAAAGGCAGAGGTGATACTATTGTCAACAGTAAGGGAAAGAAAAATGCACGATGGATATCGATATGTGCTCGGAATAAGACCAAGCAGAGCACTGACCCAAAACCTATCGTCTTGAGTGAGGATTCAGACTCAGAGATCGAATGTTTCCTAGCTGAGGAATACCCCTATTCTCATGGCCTCTACTCTATGGAACCCTATGATTATGTCTCCAACTTACCTCCGTGCCTCAAGAACGATCCTAAATTTCTGGGAATTAAGCTTAACAGTGACACCCCTGGTAACTTGAAAGAAACCTCGCCTGTGATGCCAAAGCCCGATCAATCACCATGTACCCAATGCAATTCCTGGCTTGAACATTACTACACGGACGTCCCCCTGTTGCAATCTAAGATCAAATCATTAGAGGAACGGGTGACAGTCCTATCAAAGGAGAACGACAGGTTACAAGCCAATGAGAAGAAACAAAAAAACATCGATTCAATTGTTTTCAGAAATGTCGAAGCAACAACGGCCTTTGTCATTTCAAAATTATCATGACCGAGTTGTTTTCCTACAGCCCAGGAATGGTTTTTTCCACATCGATTTTGTATGATTCGGTTTCAACTAGCATAGTTGATTAGTTCTATTTGCTTGAATAGATTAAAAACAATTATGTTTACTTCCAGTTACCAGAAATGATTTCATTTTTCTATTTGAATTAGCATGAAAGATTTCGTTTGGAATTAGCATAAACTATTTTTGTTTTCATCGATTCATTTTCCGAAAATCAAATATAGCTATGATTTGGATAATGCGATTTTATTTTTCTCAGATTAGTATAAACGATTGATTATTTTTGAGTTGGTTTAAATTAGGCTAGTCGATTGGGTTTGCTTTCGTTTGGTTCTGTTCGAATAGATTTAAGAAACGATTTTGTTTTGTTTTGAATGAATATTTTCATTTTAGATTATGATTACATTCGACCTTTACAGAAGATTTATTTGCTAAAACCGGACACAACTATGTTTTGATTGAAACGATTTTTCATTGTGTCGGCCCTAAGTTAGTTCAGTTCATTTCTTTTGTTTTGATTCTGAAAAGACGTTGCGTGCCTTGAATTATCATAATTATTTGTATATGCGTTTGATTCATATTAAAGTTTGGTTTGATATATTTCTGTTAGTTTTAAATTAAAAAAAACAAAAATGATCCTGTTACTTTCGTTTTGATTCGACAACGATTTGGTTAAGTGATGAGTCAACATAAACCATTGAATGAAAAATTTACTTAATCGGTTACAGTCTGTTTTGATTGAGATTGATTCAAAAATGATTTCGTTCGTTTCGAATTATCAAAACGATTCAGTATGCTCTGAATTGGTAATAAAAGAATGTTTGATAGATTGCATATAACCCTGTTACCATTCGGTTAATTAAACACGATTTCTGTCTATTTCAAATTGGCATAAAGATTTGGTTACTTCTGGTGTGCAGCATTTGCTTTGTTTCCAATTAGCAATTAAAGATTTGTTAAATAGTTTGAATATATTTCTGTTAGTTTTGGATTGATTAAAAATGATTTTGTTTGCAAATAAGACTAGCTACGGAATCTTGAGATTCTGTAGCTAGTCTTAAAATTTAGATTTTTTGTTAATTTTGCCAATAAAACATTATCTAAACTTGTCTATTCTTGTCCACCTATACGTACCTATGAATTTCAATGGAAAATTGGGCATGCTGTGGCAGTTTAGGAGATACTTTTGTGATATACTTTTGTTTTAGGTTGTTAGATTAAGTTAGAAATAGGGACTTGGGAGATTGTCCCCAGATTTTTTGTAAACTGTTTTTGATAATTCCCACAGGGATGTTTTACCCTGTGGCCTATAAATACTTTTTATTTTTTGTAATGAACCCATCATCACGGTTGGGAGAACAGACTATGGATTTATGATGATACAAGCTTGGATGAAAGTGGATGTCTTGTAACAGCTTTAGCTTTCAATATATCAAACTTTTATTTCAAGTTTTCTTCATATCAGTTTGTAATTAATTATCGACTACTTTAGCTATAGTAATTCGTTGCAGGTTGATGTGATTTGGTTTATGTGTCGTCCATATATGATCTCTCTTATTTTAAAAGTACAACATTTACTTTGGTTCAATTTAATGAATTAAAGGTTTATCTTCTTCGTTAAATGAATCATTTTGTACAAATCTTTGCACACAGATTTATCTAAATGTGATGATTTGTAAATTATAAGATTGTTGTCATTTGTTATGTCTTGTTTGTCCTGTTGTTTATATTCAAAGAGCATTGTTGCTTCCTATTTACAAGAAGCCTGTGGAAAATTTGGTGCGGGTTTCCTCCCATCGAACAGCTGAATCAGATACTTTGCACGGGACAAATTGGAAAGCGTTATTACAGGTTAGTTTATTAGTGCTATTTGAGAAGTTTATATATATATATATATATATATATATATATATATATATATATATATATATATATATATATATATAGTTTAGATTTATAGTTAGGATTATTATTTTAATTGCTCAACTTAGATAGTTTTCATTTTATTTCTTTCTCATAAAATTATAAAAATAAAAAAACAATAGTTTTGTTGTCATAGGACAGTTTACAAATGATTTTCGCAGGTTTTCATTTACAAATCTATAATCTGTAGATATTGTACATTGTAGTTAGGATCTAATTCTGTTGATAATTGAACATTTAAATTCATAGAATTATTATTGTATAATATTAGACAATAGACTGTATATATATATTTCAAATTTGTTTATTAGTTTGCTTTAATTGTTGTTTTCATTTAGATTAGTTCCTTTAGTTAGTTTTCTTTCGTTTTCCTAGGACTTAGATTGGCCAACAGAGCCGCTAAACCCGTCAGGGTGGATCATCCCAAACGTCTTGGGTTATTTAGACAACCTTGGACCGGATCCACTCCTCCAGTTGGCAAGCGTTCAATTTCGCTCGTCAACAAATGGCGCTAGAAGGAGGGCCTGAAATTCATTAATGCCACGAGGTGGTCATAACACTCCTCCACCACCCAACTGCCCACCTATAGTGACAAGAAGTCATTCAAATGACAACATTCCCCCTCAAACAGCAACCACATCAAACGACGATCTACGAATCACAGTTGAGCCAGCAACCCCAAATCCTACAGTTGGTGACGTACAAGAGATCGTCCAACAATCTCTTTTAAGAAAACATAGTGCCTTTGCCCTTTTAAGGCAACCAAATCGACCTTTGGACCAACCTTTAGATTTCTCTGATATCAGAGAACAACTTGGAGGAACTAACCTCACTTTAAACCCTATAGATCCAATCCTCACTCCTACTGCAGGAGGATCTGGAATACCACCTTCACCACCTCCATCACCCCCTTCTTCTTCTGGAGAAGACTCTTTTGACGAAGGCAGCTCCCCTTCTCAGCCTTCCACACTGGCTACACTAATGGCCAACCAGAACAATCCTGCTAGACCTTGTCTCGACCATGATGCAGTATTCATACCTGGGGCTCAGTATCCCTTACCCAAACATCCAGAAAAGTGGCTTCCCAAGTTTGACCATGACTCTAAACAGATCGCAGAAGATCACATTAAAAAGTTTATGTTAGCCATAAGACTCCATAATGTCGAGCACGAAGACGTAGTCTGTAGGTTGTTCCCCTACACTTTCGAGGGCAATGCATCTACATGGTACTTTGCCCAGAAACCCCATACCATCGTGTCATGGGAGAAGTTTGAATCCTTCTTTCTGGAAAATTTCAGAGACGATAAGTCCCCGGAAGTTCTAGTTATGGAGATTTCTAGCTTAAGAATGAACCCAAAAGAGAAAATTATAGGATTTAATCAAAGATTCGTAACACTAAAGAACCGAATCCCTACGGACTCAATGCCTGCCGAGAATCTTATCATACCATACTATACTAAAGCCTTAAAACAAAGTATATCCATTTGGGTTAAACGATCTAAGAAAGATACATTGTTAGAGGCCTTCGAAGAGTCTAGCCAGATTGAAAAAGACATACTTAGTTTAAAAGACACTACTAGCAATGAAACAAAAACTAGTTCATCTTCCAAAAAGAAGATTGAAATCCTCCCTAGACCTGCTCAAAATAAAGCACAAACTGAAAGCTCGGATTTAGAAAACTTAACCAAAGTCGTTCAAAAACTGTCAAATCAAGTTATATATTTGAAAAGGACGGCCGAAGAAGCTTCTTAGAGAAAAGGGCCCTACAAACCCCTGTTCAGGAATCCTTTTCCCACCAACCGACCTAATCCTACTATTGAGGGCGTTAATCTAGAAAGTCTGCAATACGCCCTTCAAACAATTCTAGAAGCCCAAGATAACTTCATGCCTCCTGAGATTCCTAAGGAGGTTATTGAACAAGAGATAGTTCAAGAAGAAGAATCTTCTCCAAACATTTTTGGACACTTCTCGGATAGCATCTTTCAAGCTAAATTCAAGACAGTATATCCCTACAATACTAGGAGTAAGACAACAAACAAACCTTCTTCCGAAAACACTACAACTTTGCCCCCGAAGCAATCTAAACCAGTCGAGACTAAATAGAGTCATGTAAACCCCAAATTAGATTATGATTTAGTTGAAGATCTTAAAAAGTTAAGGGCTAACATTTTTGTTTATGAGTTATTAAAATTTATGTTTCTGCTACAAAAAATGTTACAGAACATCGCAGAGAATAGAAAAAATGGTAATTCAAGCAGTAACAAGGTTGTTCAGAACAAAGCTCCTCAGAAGACTTCTGCTAAGAGTAATCCTAATCCTCGTGATAAAGGAAGCCTTCCTGTAAATAATGTAACAAATGTAGATAAATTGACTTTAGAGACTGCGAGTAAAAATCCACAAGCTTCCACCCTTAGTACTCGCAGAAATGTACCTCCATTTTTGTTAACTTTTGAAATCTTTAATAGAAACGTGCACAATTGTATGGTAGACTCAGGAGCTTCATCCAATGTGATGTCATGATCTATGTGTCAGAAGATTAATGCTGAAGTCGAACCATCCACTTTAAAAATCATCCAACTTGATCGAACTAGTGTTAAAGTTGTAGGCGAATTAAGGAATGTGCTTATAAGATTATCGTCTAACCCCAAAGTTCATCAAGTGATTGATATTATTGTTGTGGATATTCCAGAAGTGTATGGTCTTTTTTTAAGCAAGGACTGGTCAGATCATCTACACGGCTATTTCGCAACAGATTGGTCTCACCTGTGGCTTCCAGAGAATGGAAAGCCCAACAAAATCAAGGTAAATCGTGAACGCTACCTTAAGTTCATGGTCACAGATTTGAATGATCCCAATGAACCATTTACACCTTCTGTCGATTCACCCAAAATACAAGCGATGGATACCTTTTTCGGCAATTTCATGGCCGAGACTTTAGCTATCACCAACCCAGAACATTAGTCCGAGATTGCAGCATATGTGCAGCCACCAACTTCTACACAATGGTCTCATGTACCTGATAAAAATCAAATTTGGTCTCTTTATTTTGACAGTTCAAAGTCCAAGGAAGGAGCTGGTGTAGGCTGCATCATTATTGATCTGGCAGGTAACAAAACCTTGATTGCATGTAGGTTAGAATTTGAATGTACCAATAACACAACAGAATACGAGGCTTTACTGTAGGGCCTTAGAAAATATTTAGATATGAACATTCAAAACTTGACTGTATTTGGCGATTCAAAAATCGTGGTCAGACAGGTAAGAGATTATATCCACTGTCTGTCTCTGCATCTTAAAATATACCAATCCGAGGTATGGAATTTAATGAATAAGTTTTCTTCTTTCAATATAAATTATATTCCTAGATTGAATAATGCTAAAACCGATCTATTAGCTAACATAGCTTCCAAACTCTTTCCTACAAAAGGCTTGTCTCTGGATGCATTCTCCGTCGAACTGTTGTTCAGGCCATCCATTCTTGACAACATCACGAATTGGAGAGTCTTTGATGATGATCAACAGATTATTAGCTTCCTGCATATGGAAGAAACCTTTCAAGGCGCAGTGATCGACGAATGCACTCACGACGACAATTTGTGCGATTTCACGGTAATACCAGATCCGAGAACTCCTGAATCTTCATC
>ML777551.1:414048-457742 GCA_009831015.1 Picea engelmannii
TTACGATCTTCAAGATAAATTCAAAAAATCGGTCAACTGTAAAACCAATAGTTCCTCTTTATCATATGAAAAAGTAAACTTAGGAACTAATGACAATCCGCAGTGCATTAATTTAGGGGTGGGGTGTTCTGAACAAGAAAAAGTCGCATTCATTAAATTCTTCAAAGAATTTAAAGATGTTTTTGCGTGGACGTATGATGACCTTAAAAATTTCGACCCCAACATCATACAGCACGTCATTCCCATGAAACCCTAGACCTTTCCCTTTCAACAAAAATTAAGAAAAATGCACCCTAAGCTCAAACCGACCGTCAAAAAAGAATTAAATAAACTCCTAAATGCTAAGATAATATTCCCAGTTAGGCACACTCAATGGGTTTCTAACCTTGTCCCTGTCCAGAAGAAAAGTGGGGAAATTCGACTTTGCGTCGATTTCCGAAACCTTAATAGAGCGTCTGATAAAGACAACTACCCTGTCCCACCCATGGAACAGATCCTTCAACAGGTATCTGGTTCTGAAAGGCTATCTTTATTGGCTGGTTTCTCAGGGTACAACCAAGTCCTATTGTCTCCTCCAGACCAACTGAAAACTACCTTTCGTACTCCATGGGGCACCTACGCTTATAGGAAAATTCCCTTTGGATTGATTAATGTCGGTGCCACTTTCCAGAGAGCGATGGACATCTCTTTCCGAGGCTTAATCAATCAATCCATCATAGTTTACTTACATGATGTTACTATATTTTCTAAAAACAAAACCGATCATCTAGCTCATTTAAGAGTTGTTCTACAGGGATGTCGTAAATACGACATTTCCTTGAATCCTAAAAAATCTATCTTCGCAGTAGAACAAGGTAAACTCTCAGGATTTATTGTGTCAAGCAAAGGGATGATTATCGACCCTGAAAGGACTCAAGTCATCTCGAAACTTCCCCCTCCCTCATCCAAAAAGTCTATGTAGTCTTTCTTAGGCCAGATAAACTTTGTCAAGAGATTCGTCCCCAGTTTCTCCGAAATGGTCAGACCTTTACAGAATTTAATTAAGAAAGACGCACAATATCATTGGGGACCCTTAGAAAACCAAGATTTTAATGCAATAAAAAAGGCTATAATAAACGCTCCTTCTCTCATGAGCCCCGACTTTTCGCAAGACTTCACGATCTACACTTTTGGTTCTGACCGCTCCTATGTTGTCGTCCTAACTCAAAAGAACGCTGAAAAAAATGAAGTACCCATTGCCTTTATGAGCTCTACTTTCAAAGGTGCGGAACTAAATTACCTAGTGGTAGATCAGCAAGCCTACGCTGTTTTCAAAGAAGTCAAACACTTCTGGTCTTATCTTTTGAAATCTAGGACAAAAATTATTGTCCCCTACCCAACCGTCAGGAATCTGTTAGTGCAGAAAGAGTTAGGCAAAAAGAGGGTGAAATGGGTTACTTCTTTGCAGGAGTATGACATAGAAATTACCCCAGCTCAGATAGTGATAGGCCAAGGGTTATGCAAGTTAGTTGTTGATTTAGCAGTAGGACAGCAAGAAGAAAACGATATGTCAAACCTAAGACAACACAATCAAAATGCAATTTGTTGTGCACAAAACTCTGTCAATCCCTGGTATGATGATATAAAATTTCATCTTGAACATGGGTCATCCCCCCGTCACCTGGATCCCACTAAGAGAATAGCGTTAAGATTAAAGTCTACCTCCTTTCATTTGGTTAATGGTATTATGTTTCGTCAAAATTTTGATGGTGTACTGATGCGTTCTCTTGAGAAAGACGAAGCAGAAAAGGTCTTACTAGAGTTCCATGCAGGAGAAGTTGGTGGGCATTTTGGTGGTGATACCACTGCCCATAAAGTTTTGAGATCTGGTTATTACTGGCCCACACTTTTTAGAGACGCCCATGCCTTGTGTCGTAAGTGTATCATTTTTCAAAAAGCATCAGGGCAGTTATAGAAACCAACCTTTCCTTTGCAGCCTGTCTCAGTAGACTCCCCTTTTTAGCAGTGGGGCCTTGATATTATAGGTCCAATCAATCCACCATCCTCACAGCAGCATATGTTTATCATAACAGCCATAGATTATTTCACCAGGTGATCTGAAGCTGCCACATTAAGAACTGTGAATACCAGTCAGGTAATTGCCTTTTTAAATTCGAATATTATTACTCATTTTTGTATCCCCGACTGTTTAGTATTCGATAACACTTCTTACTTTTCGTCTCTTGAGATGAGCGAATTCGCTCTAGAAAAAGGAATTAAATTGAAGTATTCTGCCAGCTACTACCCCCAGGGCAATGGATTGGCAGAATCAACAAATAAGAATATGATTAAAATCATCAAGAGAACGGTATCTGAGAATCACAAAAACTGGCACAATGCACTGTTAAACGCAATCTGGGTTGATAGGGTAACACCAAAAACTGTTGTAGGTAACTCTCCCTTCTTTCTCGTCTATGGTAGGGAAGCAATTCCTCCACCACACATTCTTCTTCCCTCACTACAGATATCGCAGAAAATACATGAAGAAGATTGTCCCCCTTTGGAAAACCGAATTAATGCTTTAATGAAGCTAGAAGAGGTAAGAGCCCAAGCTAAACGTAAGTTAGATCAGAATCAACTAGTGGTCAAAAGCTAGTTTGATTCTAACTCTGCCTCTGATAGGAACTTCGAAGTAGGTGACCTTGTCTTGAAATGGGACAAACCACATGAGGGAAACGGAGAGCACATGAAATTTCATAACTTATGGCTTGGACCGTTTTTAATTGCTGAGAAACTGGCTCCCAGCTCTTTCTGATTGCACAATCTAGAGGGACAGCCTGACACCTATCCAGTGAATGGCCAAGCTCTGAAAAGATATTTCACTTCATGACAACCCTTTGTATACTATGTACATATTTTTCTTTTACTGTTTTGGTTTTTATTTTTTCCTTGTACTTATCAACTTTTATTTTTGGAAATACGCATACCTGATTTTGGAACTGTTCAGACAAGGAAAACAGAAAATTCTTTCACTAAAACGACTGCTAAAAAATTGTTAAAACATCAATCATATACTTATGAAATGTACATCTGTGTTGAGCAAAAACTGTTGTTTGAAAGAAGTTAACTGATTTCAATCTGTGAGTAAAGCCTGTCACGATCATCTATTACCTTCTTACACTGTCCCTATTCCTTAAGGGAATGACTCAGAAGATGTCTCCCTTCTTTAGAAAGTTGGTTCTGTAAATAAACCATCTTTGGATCTTAATGAAGGACATTTTAAAAAAAAATTCTATTGAGGTCTGTAAAAAATATGTTAAAATATCATAATTTGCAGCGTCACCCTGCTCAACTATATATCTTTAAAAAACAAAATAAATCATAAAAGATATGTGGGAAGTTCTTGTAAACCCACCGAGATGCTGAACAGGTCTGCTGGCAGTGGGTAAATGCATGCATGACGCCAAGACAACTTCGTCGGGGTACTGAACATGCATATGAAAATTTGCAAATATGAAACCTCTTGACCTTAAAGTGTCCTTTATTCTGATCTAGAACTTCTTGGCAGGATACAGATATCAGAGTGGGTTAAATGGCAGCCCTATCGAGTCTATGGACGCCTGCTGGTAGCAGTGGCCCTGTCAACAGTATTGGAGATTTTATATTTAATATCGTGACTCGCTCGTCTTAATACTGTTATCAGTTTTCATCCTTTAAGCACTACTGGGATATTTGATTAATAATGATGTTTAAACTATTTTCTGGTTGTTTTTGAGTTTGAATTATTCTTGTTATCATAATCTGAATTTGTTCTTTTGGCAGAGATAACTGCTTCTACCAGTGTGTCTCCATTGTTGGCAACCATTTCGCATTTTTATCCTATCCTTATAAGCTGCCAACACAAGTGTTTTGGAACCCTTGATTTTCATCGCAATCTTTGAATAAAACAACACTATTATTTCGCGTGTTTGCACACCTTCCTTTATTCTCGTTTTCACGACTGCAAGCGTGAAAACTTTGATTTCGAAGTCACGTCAATGGCATTAAAATCATCACTGGATTATTATGGTCACTCTTGTCTATGTGTTCGTTGCATTTCCAATTTAATTATAGTCGCACAGTTAGCAAGACACCAAAACCTTTACTCATTTGACATTTTTTTGTTGTTAATATGATTTCATTTTTATGAGACTGTGATGGTATTCAAATGACTATGATCGAGTCTTTAATACATTGGTGGTTTGATGTTCTATTTCTTTTGATAAAATTCAATGGTTCATATCAACGCATTAATATGGTGATTAGACCCTTAACTCGATAGTTTCATACAATGCAACACGTTTTATGGTCAAATCCTTATTCGAAACATTGTTTTGATTTTAAAACCATGCAAACACTATGCTTGTGCAAACATTTGGGTCGACTTACCATAGATTTCATTAATTGTTTGAATGGCATTGTTTTTAACATATACCAATAGTGATTTGAATCACCATGTGCGTCATCAATTGTACATTTGGAAATGACTATTTTGCATGGGTTGATTTCGTTCCATCACCCTCGTGCACTTGGGCATTAATGCCTCCCTTCTATCCTGGGTTACCTCTGTTGGTTTTCGGGGAATCCTGTGAGTTATCGATCATGCGTTAACCCTATCCAAACCCTTGCTCGTTTACCCGGCTCACTATTTTCCCTTGCCTATGGCACCTGTGGTGCGCATAGAGCCTAATGGCAGCCAAACACTCCTCTTGTTCGACAATGCCCGTAAATATTTGGAAAATAGTGGTTGGCTGGTGTTTATCCAAATATTTGAGGGTTTCAACCTTTCAATTGCCCAACAGTTCACCCTGACCTTCGACTGATGTAGGGCTAAGGTCAGAGACATACAGCTCAAGCTAAATCAGGAATTCCTAAGCTCAGCTACAGGACTACCAACTACAGGGAAAAGGTGGTTTAAAAATTCCAAAGTGGACGAGGTGTCGTGGTCGCTCCTATTCACATCAAGAAAGATTGTCAGCTGCGATAGAGGTATGCCTATCACTACCCTCAAACCCAGGTGGCATGATCTTTTGGAAATTGTTAAGCAGTTTGTGACCTGCGAAGGTCATTATGGCTTGGTATTTATGTATCATCTTCAGTTATTGATGAATTTTATAGAATACCCTCTGAATATGCCACATTATCTCTTACGTAATCTATACAAGATGTCCAAATGATTTAAGGGTGAGAAGGTTGATAGCAGCCTTTTCCATCACTTCTTGATCAAAGTCATTATCGTTCATCATCTGAGCCTTAGTGGTGACTATTGGCAAGCCTTCCTATCCAGGAATGGCTTTTCCACTCCCGAGTGTGTCCAAATGGACAAGGTTGTGGTTACTGAAACTCTGGTTGTGCCAGCCGTGCCACCTCCTACCCTTTTACCCCCTGTCAAACCCTCGAGTTGCCTCGACATGGACCTACCCGATACCTTGGCCGACCCGCGTGCTAAAGACAATACTAAGGCCATCAAGAGGCCAGTGTGGAAGAAAGGCAGAGGTGATACTGATGTCAACAGTAAGGGAAATAAAAATGCATGATGGATATCGAGATGCGCTCGGAATAAGCCCAAGCAGAGCACTGACCCAAAACCTATCATCTTGAGTGAGGATTAAGACTCGGAGATTGAACGCTTCCTAGCCAAGGAATACCCCTATTATCATGGCCTATGCTCTATGGAACCCTATGACTATGTCTCCAACTTACCTCTGTGCCTCAAGAACGATCCTAAATTTCCAGGAATTAAGATTCACAATGACACCCCTGGTAACTTGAAAGAACCCTCGCCTGTGATGCCAAAGCCTGATCAATCACCATGTACCCAATGCAATTCATGGCTTGAACGTTACTACATGGACGTCCCCCTGTTGCAATCTAAGATCAAATCATTAGAGGAATGGGTGATAGTCCTGTCAGAGGAGAACGACAGGTTACAAACCAACGAGAAGAAACAAAAAACCACCGGTTCAATTGTTTTTAGAAATGTCGAAGCAGCAACGGCCTTTGTCAATTCAAAATTATCATGACCAAGTTGTTTTCCTACAACCCAGGTATGGTTTTTTCCACATCGATTTTGTATGATTCGGTTTCAACTAGCATAGCCGATTAGTTCTGTTTGCTTGAATAGATTAAAAACAATTATGTTTACTTCCAATTACCAGAAATGATTTCATTTTTCTATTTGAATTAGCATGAAAGATTTCGTTTGAAATTAGCATAAACTATTTTTGTTTGCATCGATTCATTTTCCTAAAATCAAATATAGCTATGATTTGGATAATGCAATTTTATTGTTCTCAGATTAGTATAAATGATGGATTATTTTTGAGTTGGTTTGAATTAGGGTAGTCGAATGGGTTTGCTTTCGTTTGGTTCTGTTCGAATAGATTTAAGAAACGATTATGTTTTGTTTTGAATGAATATTTTCGTTTTAGATTATGATTGCATTCGACCTGCACAGAAGATTTATTTGCTAAAACTGGACACAGCTATGTTTTGATTGATAAAATTTTGCATTGTGTCAACCCTAAGTTAGTTTGGTTCATTTCTTTTGTTTTTATTCTGAAACGATGTTGTGTGCCTTGAATTAGCATAATTATTTGTATATTTGTTTGATTTGTATTAAAGTTTGGTTTGATATATTTCCGTTAGTTTTAAATTAAAAAAAAAAAGATCCTGTTAGTTTCGTTTTGATTCGACAACGATTTGGTTAAGTGCTGAGTCGACATAAACCATTGAATGAAAAATTTACTTGATCGATTATAGTCTGTTTCTATTGAGATTGATTCAAAAATGATTTTGTTGGTTTCGAATTATCAAAATGATTATGTATGCTCTGAATTGGTAATAAAAGAATGTTTGATGGATTTCATATAACCCTGTTACCATTCAGTTAATTAAACATGATTTATGTCTGTTTCAAATTGGCATAAAGATTTGGTTACTTCTGGCGTGCAGGATTTGCTTTGTTTCCAATTAGCAATTAAAGATTTGTTAAATAGTTTGAATATATTTTTATTAGTTTTGGATTGATTAAAAACGATTTTGTTTGCAAATAAGACCAGCTACAAAATCATGAGATTCTGTAGCTAGTCTTAAAATTTATATTTTTTGTTAATTTTGCCAATAAAACATTATCTAAACTTGTCTATTCTTGTCCACCTACAGGTACCTATGAATTTCAATGGAAAATTGAGCATGCTGTGGCAGTTTAGGAGACACTTTTTTGATATAGTTTTGTTTTAGGTTGTTAGCTTAAGTTAGAAATAGGGACTTGGGAGATTGTCCCCAGTTTTTTTGTAAATTGTTTTTGATAATTCCCATAGGGATGATTTACCCTGTGGCCTTTAAATACTTGTTATTTTTTGTAATGAACCCATAATCATGGTTGGGAGAACAGACTATGGATTTATGATGATACATGTTTGGATGAAAGTGGATGTCTTGTAACAACTTTAGCTTTCAATATATCAAACTTTTATTTCAAGTTTTCTTCATATCAGTTTGTAATTAATTATCGACTACTTTAGCTATCGTAATTCGTTGCAGGTTGATGTGATTTGGTTTATCTGTCATCCATATCTAATATATATTATTTTAAAAGTACATCATTTACTTTGGTTCAATTTAATGAATTAAAGGTTTATCTTCTTCGTTAAATGAATCATTTTGTACAAATCTTTGCACACAGATTTATCTAAATGTCATGATTTGTAAATTATAAGATTGTTGTCATTTTTTATGTCTTGTTTGTCCTGTCGTTTATATTCAAAGAGCACTGCTACTTTCTGTTTACAAGAAGCCTGTGGAAAATTTGGTGTCGGTTTCCTCCCATCGAACAGTTGAATCAGATACTTTGCACGGGACAAATTGGAAAGCGTTATTACAGGTTAGTTTATTAGTGCTATTTGAGTAGTTTAGATAGATATATATATAGTTCAGATTTATAGTTAGGATTATTATTTTAATTGCTCAGCTTAGATAGTTTTCATTTTATTTCTTTCTCATAAAATTATAAAAATAAAAAAACAATAGTTTTGCTGTCATAGGACAATTTACAAATGATTTTTGTAGGTTTTCATTTACAAATCTGTAATCTGTAGATATTGTACATTGTAGTTAGGATCTAATTATGTTGATAATTGAACATTTAAATTCATAGAACTATTGATGTATAATATTAGACAATAGACTGTATATATATATTTCAGATTTGTTTATTAGTTTGCTTTAATTGTTGTTTTCATTTAGATTAGTTTCTTTAGTTAGTTTTCTTTCGTTTTACTGGGACTTAGATCGGCCAATGGAGCCACTAAACCTGTCGGGGTGGATCATCCCAAACGGCTTGGGTTATTTAGACAACCCCGAACCAGATCCACTCCTCCAGTTGGCGAGTATTCAATTTTTCCCGTCAACAGGTTGATGCAAACTTAAAACTTATGTCAACCAATTTGTGTACTTTGAAAGAAAAATAGGGTTTATGGTTTACATGATGAATTGATGATGGAAACAATTGCATGTGTGATTCACATTTGAGTCCAGAAACACTCTCATATCATTAAGGCATGCGAATAGTCTATCCATGTCAAATTTCAGTGCATACAGAAACAAATTGAAATAATTTCGACGTTGGCCCCATTTAAAGGTCATTGTTTCCCATGTCTAGGCCTAGTACAATGTATGTTCGTTGTTCCTTTTAAAATTCATTCGATAGTACACATGTTCTCTCATCTAGTTTTGCAAGGGAATATTTTTATGGTGTTGATTAAACAGTGAACGAAAAAGAGGGATTTTTCATCACACCTATGACACACATACATTCTATATACATTAATGTAGGACCTAAATGATCCAGGTGGATATTTGTGGTCACCCACCTATTCCACTGGATTGAAAAACAATTTTCCACCTTGGTAGTGTTTCAACAGTTCTTCAGGTTCCAAACTTTTGGGGCCGTTTTGAGGCCCTAAACGACGTTTTTTGGGGATTTGGGGCCCAGATGACTACCAGAGGCACTAACCTAGGCCAATCGAAAATTGTTCTTCTTAGTTAGAATTTCCAATAGGATATTGTGCATCTAAAACAAAGATTGTATGCAAAATTTATGACCCCAGGAAGTTGATGTACTAACTTGCCCAAATGGGGCCTGCATGACTTTTGGCGCTTCATCTCCTAGCATTAGGTTTTTGGATGTCTAGGGTTTTTTACATTCTTGTTTATTGTAAAAGGCCTTCAGAGCCTCATTGTAACCATCTTCTTGTGAATGAGCACAACCATCATATCTCTTCTCAGAGATAAGCTGCCACCATTCCCACAAGCTTGTTTTCTGCTGCATTTTACAGTTTCAGCTTATTTCCTTATTGAATAGAAAACCAATTTTATTGTATCTCTGTTATTTTGTGTTAAGAATCTTTTAATAATATGTATTCATTTCATTCTTCTCATGAAATTTGGATCAGTGGTATCAAAGCGGTCTTCTCCTTATTGTCTTAATGCATGTCCCCAACGAGGTCAGGGTACAGAGAATTGGGTCTCGATCTTGTTTCTCTTTAGGAAAAAATCTATCATACGCCCAAGCGATGTCTCATGGAAGGAGAAAATAAATATGAAGGGACAGGAGATCCTTTCAAAATGTTTCTTAAGGTATCTCTCACGCAACAGACGAACGAGATGATAGATAGTTTCACGCAAATCCTTGGGTGGATACCAACAGACAATGTATCTTCCTTGAGTGGAGGTGCCACCCCCTTCAAGGAACAAATAAACTTCCATATTCTTATATTTGAAGGTCATATAGAAGAATATGTTGTAGACAAGTGGTTGAATCTACTAGAAGGGTATTTTTTTGTCCATAACTTTTCGAATAGAGAAAATATTACTTTTGCACTACTCAAAGTCGTTCCCCATGTCAAAGATTGGTGGGAAACTTTCTGTGAGAAAAAGGAAATAGAGGAACCATCATTATTTATAGTGATGACCACCTAGGAATCCTTTAGGGATGTTATTATTGAACAATACTACCCTATTGGAATTTATGACGGCATGTATACCAAATGGACCAAACTACAGAAAGAAAGAGACCAAGCAATGCCAGAGTTCAAAAATATCTTCCATACCTTGTGCACCAATATCAGTATCAAATATTCAGAGTGAGATCAGGTTCTCAAGTATCGTGGTGCTATGCATAGATACATCCATACGAAAATGGAATTTTCTGGACATCTCATCCTTGGGCACGACCTACTGATATGCAGTCAAAATTAAGTAAAAGCTCAAACAAAAGATGTGGCAATTTGGGCCTGGGAACCCCGCACAGCAAAAGCCAAGAAAGGGCGGCCCCAACCCACATAATAAAGGACATATCAAATATGGATAGTATCAGGACAACCAATCCAAGCTGGAAGCAAAGAAGGACACCGACCAGAAAGATAAACAAAGATACCAGGAAGTGGTGTGAATTCCATAAGATACCTTAGAATAAAACTACTGACTATTGCTCAAAGAAGTCGTTGGTGGCCAAAGTGAAAGCCTCTGAATCAGATGCAGGTTTTGAATCTGATTTAGAACCAAAAAGGGGAAGATGGATCATTGACGTGGAACCCAATGCCACCATTGCTACCACCAAGCTCCAGCCTGGTAAACCAGACGAGCCAGAAGAAGGGGAACGCCTCTTCCATTCACGGATGTGGGTAAAAGGCACCCCATTGCACTTCATCGTTGATAGAGGTATCTAGAAGAACCTCATCTCAATAGAGGTTGTCAAGTGGCTAGCCCTGCTGACAATGCCACACCCACAACCCTACACCATTGGATGGCTTCACCAAGGAAGCAATCTTTGCGACAGCCAACAGTGGTGGTTTTCATACGACATCAAGCCCTTCAAAGAAGAGGTATTGTTGTTATTGGATTAACCGGTATGTGTGGACACTAACAGATCTCCCTAGATCCACCTGGATCTAGAACAAAGCAAGACAGGACATGACTCTTTTCCTAGGTTTTAACCATTGAATTAACTAGGAGGTAAGAACAAATAACATACCTTATTATAGCTTCCTATGGTCTTTGTTTCTCCCTCTTCGCTCCAGTTCTCTCGTGCAGTCAAGACCAAGACAACACTAACCAACCAAAGTGAAGATAGCATAATCTATTCAACAGTCAATCTATGTATATGATCAAGGAATTATACAATAAAGTGGAAATATCTTTATGGGAAAGGGACATGCCATTGTATCATATTAATGGAAAGTAAAGATTACAAACTGAGCCTTGATGTCGCAAAATTCCTTTCGATGACTCCTAACTCCGACACACACACTTGCTCAATCTTTGCATGAAGAAGATCAACTCCTTTTGATAGACTTGCTGGAGTCTCCAAGTTGTTGTTCAAGCTCAATCCTTCACACAATTCTTTCACCAGTTCTCCAATGAACCTTGCTTAACATTTTCCATGAGAATTCCCTCAATATATAGGAGAGAATGAATTAGTTACTTGGATAAGAATGATCCCAAAATATCAGGGAATCCAGTACTAGGATAACCATTTGAATGCCAAGCCATCCTTCTAGAAGATTCCCTTCTAGAAGCATCGAGAATTCATCTTTTTCCTTGCTTCAGGAAGAGTTCTAACCCTAGCTATTCAACACAGTGTAATAATTTCGCACCCTAGTTTAAGGTAGCCTGCGAGAATGGGTCATTCTCGCAACCAAATATACTAGCAGCCTGCGAACCTTCTTCAAAAATGACGTTTATGTGAAGAGATGAAAGTAACTTTTCTTAGGAGAAAGTTCTTATGAAGAGCCCGAGTACACCATCATCAATACATCATCATGACAACCAAAATTATGGTTAACAGAATGCCCCCCAAAGTATGAGGTTGGAATCAGTGACAGCCGAAAGACTTTGTAAGCTGCATGTGTGTGTCGAGAACCAGGAGCACACCTAATCGGAAACCTGCGAACAATCAAGCATCTGCAGAATATCATATATACCAATTATGAGGTAGGAATTCCCATACTTATATCATAGACTGATGACAATTGTAGACCTGGGTCATGGCCACCAATCATACACTATGGATCCATGCCATCAAAATATAGCATAGCCACCAGGAATACACTGTGGATCTATGCGAGAAATTTTCAAATTCAAACGACATAGCCACGAGACATACACACTGGATCTATGTGTCACAGATTATACATACTCCATTGCAACCTGGACAAAAGACATTATATCCAGGGTCTTCAATATCATCGCCCGAAGTACGAATCTAACCATGTGATTACATGTGTTGAAGTCGAACATGGCAGAAACCACTTGATTACTGGTCATTGATGAAACCGTTAACAAGTGTGAGGGAAATCACCATTAATGTCAATGACTCCCAAGGTACCCTATTAAAATCCATCGAGTGTGAATGAATGAGTTGAAGTCGAACATCCAATGGAATCTTTCGATCAGGGGTCAATGATGTAAACCCACTGTTGAAAGCGAGGAAACCTGCCATTGAGTTATGCAAGTTCCAAGGTACCAAATAATTTCTAAGTGTTGGGTAGGAGTTCAACAACTAGTTTTAAAGTGGGTATATTGCATTCGATAGGGAGAATAGCTTCCACACCATAGACTAACCGAAAAGGTGTAAACCCAATAGTGGACTTGACGGATGTCCGGTACACCCACAATGCCGAAAAAAACATTGTGTGCCAACTTGTTTTATGAAACCCTATCATTCGTCAGAGCATAGTTATGAGAACTTTGTTGATTGCTTCGACCTGGACATTGGCTTCTGGATAATAGGGTGTTGAGTTATCATGGTGAAGACCCAACTTTTCAGTAAGTTTGGACATCATAAAATTCCTAAAGTGTCTACCGTGATCAATGACGATAGCTTGGGGAACACCAAAATGAGATATGATGTGATTAAAAAGAAAGAATGATGTGGTCTTTCCAGTGTTGTCAAATGTCGTCATCGCCTCGGCCCATTTCGTAAAGTAATCAATGGCTACAATAATGTAACCATGCCCCCCAGTCGAGTGAGGGTGACATGTCATGAAATCAATGCCCCATTTCGCAAAGGGACCAACTGAGACCACAGGGTGAAGAGGAGTAGGATGTGACCGAATATTTTGATTATAGTTATGGCAGGCATGGAATTTCTGAACGGTGATGATGCAGTCGCTAAATAAAGAAGGCCAAAAATACCCTGCTCATAAGATCTTCTGGGCAGTAGCATACCCAGACATACGACCACCAAATGCTCTATAATGGTAGTCATTCAGAGATTTCTCGGCTTTGTCGAACGTTATACAACGTCGAAAAACAGATTCAATTCCCCGACGATAAAGAGTATCCCCGAGGATAATGTATTGACGAGCTTGATAGCGTATGCGACGTCGTTCAGTACTGGACAAAATTGGCCAAAAATTCTGGGTTTGGAGATATATAATGATATCACCATACCAAAGATCATCAGTGCTAATAAGGAAAAGAGACTCGTTGGGTAATGAATCAGATGCTACATTTTCTGTTGCAAAATGGGGAAAGTCGCATATCAACTCAGCAAAAACTAAGGAATTCTTGGACTTGGCGCGTTCGAATTCCAAGTCAAACTCTTGGAGTATCATAATGCATTTGGAGTACTTTCCCCCTAGAAATTGACGTGTCAGAATATGTTGCATAGGGTTGCAATGTGAAATCACGGTAGTCTTGCATGAGAGGATATAGTGTCAAAAGCGTTGGATGGCTTGGACGACAGCCAAGGCAAGTTTCGCAACATGTGGATACTTGATTTCAGTCAGCGTGAGACTTCGACTCAAGTAGTAAATAACATGTTCGTCATGAGCATCATCCTCTTGGATGAGAACCATGCCAATGGTGTAATCCGAGGCAGCAAGGTAAAGGAAATAATCGTGACTGTAATCAGGGGGAAAGATAAGCGGGGCTCGCGTTAGAGACAAATTCAAAGATTCAAAAGCATTTTTGGCAACAGTATCCCAGACAAACTCTGAATCCTTCTTTAATAGCCGCGTAAATCCACAAGTTATCTCAGCATAATTTGGGATAAAACGACGAAGAAAGTTTTCTTTCCCCTGCAAACTTTGCAACTGGCAAAGTGTAGAAGGAGGAGGGAGATTAAGGATCGCCTCAACCTCTAAAGGATCCATCCGGATCCCTTGACGCCAAACGATAAAACCTAGAAGATGGTCGGATTCTACGCAAAAAATGCATTTATGAGGATTCAAACGTATACGATAGAACTGACAGTGAACGAAAATGGCGCGGAGGTGGGTAGGGTGATCGACTTGATGCATAGAATGAGCAGGTAAATCATCCAAATAGGGTTGAACAATGTGCTTCATATCATGAAAAGAATAAGACATAGCGCGTTGGAAAGTTGCGCCCGCATTCTTGAGACCGAAAGGAAGCTTCCGATAAGAAAAAGTACCCCAAGGGCAAATAAAAGAAGTCTTATGTTGATCCTCGGAAAGAATGTTGATTTGATTATACCCGGAGAAAACATCCATAAGACAGAAGATTTCACTTCCGGCGCAATCGTCGATAATCTGATCAACGAAGGGGGTAGGAAAGTTGTCTTTTGGACAAGCTTTGTTGATATCCCTATAATCAACGCATACACGAATGGTACCTTGTTTCTTGTCAATCGGGACAAGATTGGAAACCCATTCTGTAAGAGCCACCAGATAAATAAAGCCAGCTTTAAGAAGTTTCTCAACTTCAAGTTTGATAGCAGCCGCTTTACATGGGTGAACTGGACGAAGACGTTGCCGGACGGGTTTAGCACCGGGGTATTTCTTTATCTCATGTATCACAATCGCAGGGTCAATGCCCGACATTTCTTCGTAGCTCCAAGCGAAGATGTCACAAAATTATTTGAATAGAGATGTGTAGGTAACGATTTCGTCTGAAGAACACGAAGCTCCTATATGGACATTTTCGACAATCCCAGGTTTAATGGATATGTCAATGGGAATAGTGGGCGAAATATTTCTTAAGTTCCCTTCGGAAAACAAATCATGTGTAGTCTCAGGAACAGTCGAGATGACAACAACGGTCAATGGAGTCGAAATCCATTGGTAGTTCTCAAGAGTATGTTGCTCTAGAAAAAGGATGGAACGATGATGCCCATCATCCCAAGGGGTGTCGTCCATGACGGACATGATCATCTCGTCAATGGGAAAAATAACACGAAAATGATTGGGAGACAACTCATCAAGAGAGGGGGTGGAAGGTGTTTCCGATTGAATGTCCTGGTAGACGGATTCGATCGGACTTAACGGCATTGCGTCGCCGAAATGAAGATGATATCCAGGGTCAGGGACTATCCAAGGGTGAGATGCAGGAAGTTCGTGAGGCATGATGGAGATCATGTTGATGGAAGTAACAGACGAGCATGGAACATTGAGTGGTGGAATGGGGAAAGTACCCATTAACGAGGAGTCCTTTAGAAGTCCGACACCGACGTTCTCATAACCCGACGGGGTTTTAGCAATAAATGGGACGTTTCTAGTACGGGTATCAGAATTGAAGAAGGCTAGTTGGTCAACTGTAACAACCTTTCCTTGGTGAGGGAAATGTACTACACGAAAAAGGGTTGACACAACGACATGCATGGAATCGATCCAGCTGTGGCCCAGCAGAAGATTATAATCAATGGGAGAATCAAAGACTTCCACTTTGACTTGGACTGTTTTGCCTTCTAACGTGATGGGAAATGAAGGAAGAACACCGTAGGGCTTAAAACCGAAGTCGTTGAAGGCTTTAAGAGTGTTCTAGGATTCTTTCAAAGGAGGAGAGCCAATGGCTTTCCAACAAGCAAGCGACATAACACATGTTGAGGCACCCTCATCAATAACGGTTCGAAAAATGTTTTTGTCAGAGACAACCACTTGGATATGGAACACAAGTTGAGGGGTAACCTTGGAATTTGATATTCCAAGCCAAAGACTATCAAATTCGTATTCGTCGAATCAATTCCACCAATAGCTTTCAACAGTGTCGTCCGTTGTGCGGGACAAGTCTGAAGGACTTCAAGGGATGACATCGCAGAAGGTGCCTAGGCCAGATCTTCAACAATGCTTTAGTTCTGGGCCGCATGAGCATGAGGATCGAAAGCCAATTTTCGAACGATGCCCTTTGGGGGGGGTCACAGAACTGTGTCGAGGCTCGGTCATTCGAGATGAAGAGGATCGTTAGTAGGTGGAGTCACTGGAGAGGGTTGTACCAAGGAAGGAGGTAATTCATCAACCTTCTCCTTAGAGGGAGAATAATCTTTGGCTCGAGTAGTGAGTTCAACGTTGTTCTTATTAGAATCACTAGTACACATCAAAACATAGGATGTAGTAGAAGAAGAAGGTTGGTTGTGGATGACCAACTGAGCCTGTTGTTGAGACAGGAAGGGTTGGGAGAAAATGGCCGGTGCAGGTGATTTTGGAGCTCCTTGAAGGAACTTAGTGACCTCGGCATGTCATGGAAAATCCTTCGTGTAGTGATCATCACCACTTATAAGGCAAGAGTATCGTGGTTTGCGCTTATCTCGATCGTCAACAGGGGTAGTTTTGGTTTGCTCTGCTTCAGAATTATTTTTTCCCTCCTTATTCTTGCCTCTCCCCTTTTTAGATTTGTTTTTACAGGCTGGGGTAGATTGGACTGCATTTACCTCAGAAGTCTTGCCGATGGGAGTGGCAGGAGACGGAGCATTTTGAACATTAGAAGAAGCAGATTTAGAGTTAATGCTTGACACAGAATGTGGTTGGGCTTGAGAAGAGCCAATCACACCATCAGCTGCATGTGAGGCAGCTGGAGTAGTTGAAGTGCTGGAAGTATTAGGACAAGGTAAGTCAGGTAGTAAATCGTAAAGGGTTCCCATTTATGAGTAAATGAGGTCAATATATTGAGCACGACTTATAGCCTGCTCTTCCGTGACTACGCCACCCATGGAAATGTCCTTACCGATTTCACTCACAAATGATTTTGTAAACCATTCTGCCAGTAACTGATCAGGAAGTTCAATTTTAATGAGACGTCATCTCCTTCGCCACTCATGGATGTGATCATATATATGAGTGCCTTTAGTCTGTTTGAAGGAAGTCAAAATCTCGGTCCCCATATCATAACAGATCGGTAACTGGTAATGCGTAAGGAAAGCCATAGCTAAGGTGTTGAAATCAGAGAAGAAACCTCGTGGCAATTCAATATACCACTTCGCATCAGAACCGGTAAGGGTTCATTGAAAAAGACGTAAACGAATAGAGTCATCCATCAACGAGTTGGATGAACACCATAGGTGAAAATTCATAACGTGATTGTTTGGGTCCTCTCCCACTTTGTCGTCGAATTTAGGAATGTCCGATGGAAGCTTGGCTAGAATAAAGGGCCATTGGGGAGAGTGACAAATAGGATGATTTAAAATCCTTGAAAAATATGGAATATTGAAAGTGGCGAGAAAGGGTAACTGTCGATTCACCTATGGGTATTGGTGGCTTTGGGGAGGAAGCCCTGTCGTCAAACCAGTAGGACCATAAGCAATCTGCATATAATGTGAAGACCCAGGCATATTCGGTGGTGGTTGGAGAGGATAGTAACTCATATAATTATATCCTGGAACAGGGGCTTGAGTTTGAGCATTCACCCCCCGAATGGGATTGAACAACCCTGGATATGGTTGACCCATGCTAGGGGGTGTTACGAATACAGTTGGAAACTGTTGCCCCCCAATCGATTGAGGAGGATTTTGTATCAATTGATTCCAATACTGGACCAAGGACGGAGGTATGTTTTTCCCATAAGGTGGGGTTGGTCCTCCCATCGAAGGTGGTGTTCCAATTGGGGGCAATGTTCCAATTGGAATTTGCCCACTAAAAGAGGGTTGTGTCAAACCACCTTGTTGAAATTGTCCACCAACCGAAAACTGATAGTGTGGAGTGAATGACGGAAGAGTGCCACTAGGATTAGGATTGTCAGTAGAAGATGAAGAAGGTCCTCCAAAATGAAATTGAGGGAGTGTTGGAACAAAACCGGGAAGAAAGTGCCCAGAAGAAGAAGGACCACTAGGAGAGTCGGATGGAGTTTGCGCAGGAGTAGGAATGGAAGCATTCAATGCACGGTATCTAGGTGGTAGTGTCGGATTGACATTGGGCGTTCGAGGTGTATTGATAGGAGCAAGACTAACTGTAATAAACCTGGTTGGAACACTCGTAGTAGCTGCAAGATGGGCCATTTCGGCAGGGATGGTAAAGTAATAAGTAGTAGTCACTGGTACTGTCTCTGTGTCAGAGATTTCAGAAATCATAGGGGGGTTGATCTCAGAAATCATAGGTGAACCTGAACCAAAAAGGTCCCATCGAAAAACGCCCGTAGACCAAAAAGGATCTTGGTCCCTAGGTCCAGTCGGAGATCCGGAATATAGACAACAATTAATTCTTCGGAAGAGTTTGCTCGCAGAAAACGTCTCTCAGAATCGGGGTGAAGTCAAAAGTCCTCTCAAGTATTTGTAATTCGAAAACATTCTAGAGAGTCAGTTCATTCCACTTGTGGTGTGGGGACGACTGTGGCTTCACTTAGCCGAGGAGAGCCCTCAGGTGTACTTGCAGGCAAGGGTTGAGAGCCTTCAAGATGCTCTGGAGATAAACCTTGCATTCTACATGAACGACGTGGGGGAGCTACTATAAATGAGTGACAAACTTCATGAAGAAAATCCTATGGTCAACTTCAAGAAACAAACAACACGCGCTAGTAAAAAAAATCTAGGAAGCAACACCAATAAAACAAGACCTTCTAATTTCGAAGCCACTAGTTGGTGATGAAATCCAACGTCGCAACAATGAGACGAGAAGGGGTGGGGCTAGGGTGGGAAATTTATGCTGACGACCTACATAACGAACTTACACCCTGGTGCAAGATCCCACACATAATCATGGGTATACCCTCCAAGGAGCCCAAGTGAGTTTGGTCAACGTCAATTCTAGGTACCATGAATAATTTCCCCTCCACAGTCACCTCGGGTAAGAACCTAGAGAGATAGGCCACTAAAGTCACCACCAACAACAATAAATCCTAGGGGGACAGTCGACAGTCCAATCCACATGCAAGGGCAGGGTATCTAGCCCAAAATCAACTCAAAAGGCTTCCACTCATCATTGTGGGTATACCTCCGAGTGATCCCCATAATACGTGCAATCTCTACACTGATACCAATAAAGCAGGGTGAGTAACTCTGCCAATATCAATGCAACCTCATGCTTGACCCTTGTGTGAGAAGGGCATCCCAGGACAGGATGTTGCAAATGGAATTTAACACTCCCTAACACAAGATGCTATTGTGTGTTTTGAGATTTTGGAGAGTGTATCTCTCTTCCTACTCCAAAGCGCTAGCCTAGCTAAATGTTGGTGTAATAGAGCCCTAGAAAAGATTTACTAGATAAATTTTAGGATTACGCAGTGTTATTAAGAGTTGTTTTTTACTCAAAGGAAACGGAGATGAAACTTATGTTGTATGACTCTGACCCAACAATGCATAGATGAGAAGGAAATATATCACTTCTCGTTCAATGAATCCTATGTATGGGAGGGAAGGAGAAAATTTTCGAGATCAACCTTGAACTACAATGAAAAATTTCCTTTCAAATGCAAATGCAACAAATCACGCATCAAATAACAATTCTCTATTGCTTCTTTTTCAACAAGTTCAATCATTTGATTTTCAATGTTTTCGAAGATGAAAAACGATTTTTTGAAAGAAAAACTTTGTTCACTTTTCAAAAAGGACCCTCACTATGCCAATGAGAGTATAGAAAATCAAAAACCAATAAACAAGCAATGATAAAGACCCAATCCACTCTTTCAATGAAAAAAAAAAAAAAAAGCAAACCAATATAGTCTTTTCAAATGCATAAGAAAAATGATCTTTCAAACAATAAGAAAATGAGAAAATACCAAGAAACTCAACTTTCAACCAATCACTGGTTCTTAACTAATCAAACATGCTCAGATTCATAAATCAGAGAGAATGGTTTTTCCAAGAAAAGACAAGAAATGAAAGTCAAGATAAAAGTGACAAGAAGAGCCTTGAAATCCTAAGACTGTTCATGCATGCAAACGAAGACAAGAAAGACATCAATCAATTGTCCAAGAAACTTTTATGAGGCACCTAGACTGATCTGGGCAGTTGAAGATGCCAAAGCTCAAATCCAAAAAATTGAAAAAATGAGTTCGTAGGTTGGTAGTATTACACAGTGCGAGAATTAGTGATTCTCGCAGGTGGCCCTTGAGCAAGGTGCGAGAACCTCGCACTGCAACCTAAAGGCAGAGTGCGAACTCTATGGATTCTCGCAGGCTATAGTGAAGTACAGTGCGAGAACCTCTGAAACTAATCAATTTTTTGGAAAATGAAGAAAAAATAGAAAAGGCCTCTGGACCCAGAGGGTCTATCAGGATATCCTGAAGACTCAGAGATTGATAGGAAAGGAGAAAAGTGAAACAAGAGCAAATGGCCACAGAAAAATACCAAAATCCACAAAGAAAATGGGATTGCTCCCCAGTGGATTCACCAATTTTTTTATTGGATTAATCGGTATGTGCGGACACTAACAGATCTCCCTAGATCCACCTGGATCCAGAACAAAGAAAGATAGGACATGACTCTTTTCCTAGGTTTTAACCATTGAATTAACTAGGAGGCAAGAACAAATAACATACCTTATTATCGTTTCTTATGGTCTTTGTTTCTCCCGCTTTGCTCAATTTCTCTCGTGCAGATAGCACAATCTATTCAACAGTCAATCTATGTATATGATCAAGGAATTATACAATAAAGTGGAAATAGTTTTATGGGAAAGGGACATGCCACTGTATCATATTAATGGAAAGTAAAGATTACAACCTGAGCCTTGATGTCGCAAACTTCCTTTCGATGACTCCTGACTCCGCCACACACACTTGCTCAATATTTGCATGAAGAAGATCAACTCCTTTTGATAGACTTGCTGGAGTCTCCAAGATACTATTCAAGCTCAATCCTTCACACAATTCTTTCACCAATTCTCCAATGAATCTTGCTTAACCTTTTCCATGAGAATTCCCTCAATATATAGGAGAGAATGAATTAGTTACTTGGATAATAATGATCCAAAAATATCAGGGAATCTAGTACTAGGATAACCATTCGAATGCCAACCCATCCTTCTAGAAGATTCCCTTCTAGAAGCATCGAGAATTCATCTTTTTCCTTGCTTTAGGAAGAGTTTGCACCCTAGTTGTTCAACACAGTACGATAAGTTCACACCCTGGCTTAAGGTAGCCTGTGAGAATGGGTCATTCTCGGAGCCAAATATACTAGCAACCTGTGAACCTTCTTCAAAAATGAGGTTTATGTGAAGAGATGAAAGTAAATTTTCTCAGGAGAAAGTTCTTATGAAGAGCTTGAGTACACCATCATCAATACATCATCATGATGACCAAAATTATGGGTAACAATTGTATGATGTTGCTCCTCTTGATGTTTGTAATGTTCTTTTGGGCCAACCTTATTTATGGAAATTTCATGTTGTATATGAGTCTAGTCCTCGTAGTGTTATTATTACTTTGAATAGGAAATTGTACAGGATACCCGAGGAAGTCCCTCCTAGTGTTATTTCCTTGATCTCTACCAAGCAATGTAGGAAGGTCATCTCTCAGACCGATAAATTTGTCATATTCATGTTTCACTCTCAGAGTGAGGGAAAGATCGCAACCACATATAGGGCCTTCACGATCGATCCCTCCACACAACAGAAGCAAGTGGATAAGGTCGTGGAAGAAAACTCAGATATATTCTCCTCTTCTATCGGGGTACCTATGGACTGCCAGGTCAAGCATCCCATCGATTTGACCCCAGGCACACCGCTACCCAATGGGCCAATCTACCATCACTCTCTATTAGAAAATTAGGAGATCAAGAGGCAAATCCAAGAACTGCTCCACAAGGGGCACATTCATCCCAGCTCATTGCCTTGTGGGAGCCCAATCACACTGGTGCAGAAGAAAGACGAGATGTGGCAACTCTACATTAATTATCGGGCCCTGAATAAAATCACAATATGAAGATGGTACCCAATTCCCTGAATCGACGAACTCCTTGATCATCTCATGGGGGGGAAATACTTCAATAAGATTGATCTGAAGTCTGGCTACCACTAGGTCCCAATAGAATAGACAGATGTATGGAAGACTGCCTTCAATTCAAAATAAGGTCTTTTTGAATTGCTCGTCTTGCCATTTGGTTTGACAAATGCTCCAACAACTTTTATGAGGATGATGGATGATATCCTAATACCTTTCATGAATACTTTTGTAGTGGTGTATCTGGATGACATCCTCATCTACAACAAGACTTGGGAAAAACACTTGCAGCATATTCAGTAGGTTTTTCACACCCTGCGGAAACACAAACTATATGAAAACTTGGAAAAATGATCCTTCGGCATGGGCAGGGTCCATTACTTAGGCTACATCGTTGATCAACATGGTGTGCATGTGGATCCAGCTAAGATCCAGGTCATCCATGACTGGCCAACCCCAACTACACTCACTGAACTTCAGAGTTTCTTGGGCCTCACCAATTTCTATCGCATGTTCGTGCTAGGATTCTCTCATATCGCATGGGCCCTCAACCAAGTAACCAAGGGTGGAGGTAAGGAAACAATTGTGTGGGGCCTGTCCCAATAACAAGCCTTCGATGACTTGAAGAAGTGTTTGTGCTCATCCCCGATAATTTCATTACCGGACCTGCAACATCCCTTTGAGATCGAGACAGATGCTTCAGACTATGTTGTGGGCATCGTTCTCACTCAACACAGCCACCCCATGGAATATCATAGTGAGACACTATCAGATGTTGTATGTAAGTACCCTACTTACGAAAAAGAAATGTACTCCATTGTGAAAGCCTCCTGCCAATCGAGACATTACATTCTTGGGAAGGATATAGTCATCCACACTAATCACAAGCCACTTTAGTTCATGCAGACCCAAGGAAAATTTCAGAATGACCACCATCAGAAGTGGTCAACATGCTTACAACAGTTCCACCTCAACATCAAGTATAAAATAGGAAGTACCAACCGAGTTTTTGACTGCCTCAACCGACCTGCAGTCATGGCACTCACTATGGTGCTAGAATCTTGTGTTCACAAGACCTCTGGATGGCCCCACCTCTAAGAGACAGACAATGACTTCTCCACCACCTACCAAATGTTGGGCACCAACTCAGTGACTGCTAATTTCCATCTTCAATATGGGTTGTTGTGTCATATGGGCCATCTCTGTGTTCCATCAAGAGATCGCGCGAAGTTGATTTCCGAAGATCACTACAGTCGAGTGGTAGGACACTTTGGCATTGAAAATACAATGGTAGTGCTGCAGAAACTTTTCTACTAGCCAAAACTTCGACAGGATGTTGACAAGTATATCAGGTCCTGTACCACTTGCGCTATAGACAAACTGACCACTATGAAAAAGGGCATGTACACCCCTCTACCTACTCCTAACAGGCCATGGGAATCCATCTCAATGGAATACATGTTGGGATTCCCGTCCACCTAGAGGGGAAATGACTATGTTTTTGTGGTTGTTGATCGCTTTTTCAAGATGGTAATTCTAGCCACCTACAAGAAGAACATCACAGTAGAATCCACTGCCAAGCTCTTCTTTGAACGAGTATGCGTACATTTTTTAATACCACAAACCATTATCTTAGACCCTGACATTCGGTTCCTCATCTCATTCTAGTCAAGCCTCTGGTCACTGCTAGATACCAAGATCACGAAATCCACTGCCTTCCACCCCCAGACAGATGGCCAAATAGAGGTCGTGAACCGAATGGTCGTACACATCATGCACATGTAAAATTAAAAACATCCCCACACATGGGATGAGAGTCTTCCCTATGTCTAATATAGCTACAACCAAGCCCTGCATAGCTCAACTGGCCACATCCCCTTTCAGGTGGGTTTGGGATTCCAACCATTGGGCCCCATGGATGTTGCACTACCCTTGGAGACCACCTTGGAAGAATCATCCCCTGCTCCATCAAAAGCTGAAAAATCCACCCAGTTCATTGAGAATATGTAGCACATCTGCGAATAGGTTCAGGATATTCTACAGAATTCTAATTCGAAGTACAAGCAATGCCATGATCAGCATTAGGTGCCACATAAGTTTCAGGTGGGCGACAAAGTTTGCTTGCATTTGCAGAAAGAATGCATTACATATCCCCATCGGAAGCTTCGCCCACTCCGCTATGCGTAGTACACCATCACCAAGGCTATGGGTGACAATGATTTTGATCTCAACATTCCCCCCTTCATTGCTCTGCATCCAGTATTCAACGTGGCTCTCCTTCGGCCATATTTCCCACCATTATTGGACACCTTAGAGATAGCATAGAAGTTGACACCAATAGAGCTCAACCTTGACTACATGAAAAATGGATCTAATGATCAGATTATGGATAGACAGATCAAGGGCACTTGACAACAAAGGATCCAGTTTTATCAAGTCGTCAAATCAGGGCAGTTCCTTCACCAAGGCAAGTGGCTCACTCGGGGCCAAATTCAACAAAAATTTCCTCATCTGATAGGGGAACTCAACGCAATGGAGACCATTGAATCCTAAGGAGGGAGGCTTGATCCAAGTGGATATTGGTGGCCACCCACCTATTCCACTGGATTGAAAAACAGTTTTCCACCTTGGCAGTTTTTCGATAGTTTTTCGGGTTCCAAACTTACGGGGTCGTTTTGAGGCCCTAAACGATGTTTTTTGGGGATTTGGGGCCCAGGTGGCTAGTGAAGGCATTGACTTGCGCTAGTCGGAATTATTTCTCCTTAGTTATACCTTTCCAATGGGCTATTGTGTGCCTAAAACATAGATCATATGCAAAATCTACGACCCCGGGAAGTTGATGTACTAACTTACCCAAATGGGGCCCACATGACTTTTGACGCTTCATCTCCTAGGGTTGGAACTTGGGTTTTTGGATGTCTAGGGTTTTTGAAATTCCTTTTTATTTTAAAATGCCTTCATAGCCTCATTGTAACCATAATCTTGTGAATGAGTGAAACTGTCACATCTCTTCTCATAGATAGGCTGCCACCATTCTAGCAAGCTTGTTTTTCGTTGCATTTTACAGTTTCATCTTATTTCCTTATTGAATAGAAAACCAGTTTTATTGTATCTCTGTTATTTTGTGTTAATCATGTTTTAGTAATCTGTATTCATTTTGTTCTTCTCATAAAATCTGGATCACTAAAATAAAAATGAAGAAAGTTTGATGCAAACTTAAAACTTGTGTCAACCAATTTGTGTACATTGAAAGAAAAATAGGGTTTACGGTTTACATGATGAATTGATGATGGAAACAAGTGGGTGTGTGAGTCAAATTTGAGTCCAGAAACCCTTCCATATTGTTAAGGCATGTGAATAGTCTATCCATGTCAAATTTTAGTACATACAGAAAGAGTTTCAAAAAAATTCAACGTTGGCCCCATTCACAAGTCATTGTTGCCCATGTCTACTTATAGTACAATGTATTTTTGTTGTTACTTTTAAAATTCGTTCAACAGTAAACACGTTTCCGCATATAGTAATGAAAGGGCATATTTTTATGGTGTTTCTTAAACAATGAACAAAAAAGAGGGATTTTTCATCACAACGATATGGTGAAAATGAAACGAGGTTGAGATCAGATATATAGAATGGGTGCATGAGTCATATGTGAGTAATTTGGAAACACGCGTTCTTATTTCCACATAAATCATGGGCCAAATTCCCATGTTTTCAAACAAGTTCAATTAATATTCTATAGAAATGAAAAACACATTCATCAAAACTTCGTTGATACAATATTGTGACAACAATGATGACATCTACGATCATAATGGTATAAAAATGAATGAGCTTCTCTTGGTTTCAAGAATAATTTATCCTCTACTGAGCGAGGACAACCATGTGAAGGTGGAAGCTATTATGTCCCCTCCCCTCCCCCTCATATCACTCTCAATTCCCCAATACCCAATCTATAAATTAGAAAATAATCGAAAGAAACCTAGTAAGATTCATGCATAGAAACTATACAAACAAAAATTAATGAAGGTAAATTAAATTATGTGTTTGTAAATGATATTTTTAGTTTACCACGTACTTTAGTATATTGGAAACTACTTTAGGTTTCACATAATAGTTAAGAAACATGTAACATAGGATATAAAAACATTGCGTAAAACTTAAAAACATGTAATTAGCCCATGACATAAGTAAATTATTTTAAGAGAATAATTCATAAAAATTTAAATGTATAGTCAAGTACATGATCCAACTCAACATTGGTATACTCATCCTTATTCTTTATCTTCTTCTTCATCGAAATCGACATATGTATCATCACCTGGTTTAGAAACGGTGTTGAAAGGATTGTCGATATCATCATCGTCATCAATGTCATTTTCGAGCATATTTTCATCGACATCATCATCAAGAGCTAAATTATCTCCTACATCTGGATCATGATCTTCTTCGTCTTCTTCATCTATCAACCCTGCATGATATTTAGACTCTATCTTATCTAGTGAATCATCTTCTTCTTCAATATCATCTTCTTCTTCTAAATGAGTATACTTAACTGGCCTTCCTCTTGGATCATATCTAACAACAAATGACCAATCCCTCTCACTTGGAAAATTTGAGTAAAAGACCTGTTCACATTGGCTTGTAAAAACATAGTGATCATTTCCTCCTTCAAACATCGTTGTTTTAATCATAAGAAATCTGTTGGAATGTTGAATAATAGTTCTTTCCTCATCGCGTTCATGCATTCATAACCTATACTATTTGACGTCGAACATAAATATTTTGAAGGAATTAATGTCACACTCAAGTATAACATTAAAATACCTATAGTATCTATTTTCAGATTCTCGGGGATGTCTGTCACTCCTAGAGGAAACATAGCGACCTGAAATACTGCAGTTATCCCACTATCATAAGTTTTCCTTGTTTCATCCAACTGTTTGATGTGAAATTTACGACCATTGCACCACATAGCCTTGTGGTGTTTCAACTGCAATATGCCAGATATGTAAAAGATGCATTGTCAATTAATAAATTAACATATTTATACAACTTGGAGAGTATCTGAAAAATACAGTACACATGTAGTCACATTAATATAATATAAAATGACTGAATAAAATGGGTGAATTTTATTGCCTATCCATATTTCAAATCATATGCTAAATCAATTTCCCTTTGTGTAAAATTAGCATCTGTTGGCATGTTTACAGGAAGAGTGTGATTGTCTTTGATGGAAAGAAAATAAGGCAGAGCAGAAGGAAGCGTAACCTAAGGAGGAGGAGAGAACAATATGCAGAGATCAAAGCTCAGAACAGATAGCGCTTTGCGCTTTCCATAAGTGCAGTCGAGGTCCAAGAGAAGGAATCAGAAGAGGAACAAAGGTCGAGACCTTTGAACACTTAGAAAAAATTCTAAGTCAGAGAGATCAAAAATCTCAAGAGGAAGAACGACAGTGGTCGTTGGATCACCAATCCTGAATACCCGATGATCGTTAGATCAAGGCCCAGTGACAAGAGGAAGTGCAGAGGAGAAGTACAAATCTGATCCATTGGATCTGACCACCGAGGATCAATAGTCGTTGGATCTAGAAATAAATGCATGAAGGTTAAGCCTTTGGATGAGCGTAGGAGAGAGGAATTGTCAAAATTCCCAAAGTCCCGAAGTAAGCAGGGACCATCCATCGTCAAGACTGATAGGTGGCACACGATCCTCAACTCCGGAGCAAATCACTTCAAGGATTTTTTCAGTTTGAGACCTGAAAAACCCAAAGTTCAGAGAATCGAATATTCAGAGTAAACGATAGTCGTCAAATCAGTTTGAAGTGGAAGGACATGATAAGCTATAAAATTAGCATCACAGAAATATCGAATCGTCGATCTGAKAACATGATCGATGAACAACATTTAGTTCGGGCCTAAAAGTTGCGAGCAAGTTATTGTTTGGGGATTCTCACTTCAAAAGAATTAGCGACTTGAAAATTCGAAATACCTAAAGTCTYGAAGGCCAAAGTCCTGAAGTGAATGAGGATCCACGTCAGCAAGATTACGTCAGCAAGGACACATGGTATAATCAGACAATGACAAGTGTCAAGTTGATTCGACACTTTAGGTACATGAAAATCAAAAATCTGAGTGACACGTGGCAGCTACTAGTCTCATGACAAGTCATCAAGTGACGTAAGTAAGTGACGTCACTCCAGGAGATTTACTCTGGGAGTTTTACCACCAGCATATGCCCTAAATCCTAAAGTCCCAAATGTCAAAGTCCCGAAGTGGATATGAGTTGTCTGATCTAAAGATCACTTCAGATGCATTCTCAACTATTGATCTAGTATAGTGGAAGGACAGTGTACCTAGAAGTGTTAACTGACAGCAAGTGGTTTCCACCGCCTATGACTTATTCAACAGGTGACCACTCCGGAGAAGAATGAAGCAGTGATCAATTTAAATTTTTGAAGTGTCGAAGTCACTTATGATCGTTGATCATGCATGAGGTTACATGTCAATGGATCATGAACTCTGGGTGAAACTACTCTAGTAAAACATGAAGGAGAAAGGTTTGATATTGCCAAAGGATGAAGACCCAGAGCAGAGGATAGTCATTGGATTAAAGAGGACACGCATCAGTGGATTGTCAGCTCCGGGAAAAAGAAAAGGAAGGATGAAATAAAGTTGAGAGTTGAGATTGTCAAACCCTGAATACCTGAAGGGATTGTGACCGTCGATCAAAAAGGGACACACATCATTGGATCGTGCACTCTAGGAGAAATGCTCCGGGAGCAAGCAGAGTTTGAGAATCGAAACTCCCAAAACCTGAAAGACAAAATCGATCTCGTCCATTGGTTTGGAGGGCCACATGTCACTTGATCATTGAGACTAAGGATCGTGCATGGACAGAGGAAAGAAGGCAGGAAAGGAAGATAGATCGGAGTTGTTGATCAAAGGAGAATTGTCAATATCATGAGATTGAGGTTCCCATCGCATTGAGGGGCCAGAACATGCTCGTGCCTTAATTTTTCATGAGTGGGATGCAATTGAAACCATGATTTTGGACAAAGGGTATGTGGCAGCTGGAGGTGGATTGTGAGGAGAAAATTGGTTGATCACAAACCACTCTTGGACGTGCCCACAATCATTCTCCTAAGCAAGGATGTAGCCTGAGGTCACATGCGATAGGTGGCTAACGTGAAGAGAGCTCACGCCCATAATCATTTGGTCACAAGAGACCATCGCCCAAGGTCATATCAAGAAATGGAACTAGCGCTCACAAGATCGAGTTTGAGAAGCACATTTTGAATAGGTGTTTGGTCACCGTCGGTGGTCATGTGAAGGAAGGACCTTAGAAGCCAAAGAATCCATATTTGATTTTTTGTAACTCCCAGAATAGAGTGATTGTATCGGCCAGAGAACTCGAGGAGATGAAGAGTCTCGAAGTAACTGCTAGTGGAATGAAGATTGATCATAGATAAATTTGACAGATTGAAAAGTGTAGAAGTATGTAAGTACAACAGAGAGGATAAGCTCAAATGTGACAAAGAAGATGAAGTGTCGCACTGTGAGAGAAGGAAAAGAATCTCAGGATAAGCCACTAATGATAAAAATACTCAGTATAACCCCCAAAGAAGACGATGAGTTGCATGGATGATCTGGCAGAGGATTTGGCATGATAAATATATGCAGAACATAGAAGAGATAGTTTCTTTTGTTGAGAGTGATCCATGTGGGTAGAAGCATGTTATGTGCAGGAGCTAAAATGCATAGAAGAGGCATAGTGCATAGAATGGAAATAAGACACAGAGCATAAATTGAAGAAGAAGCAAGGAAAAAAAATGCATATCTGAGAGAGGAAGATAAAGTCGAGGCACCCATACAGAGGCAGAGCAGAAGATCAGAAATCTCAAGAAGATGTGAGCAGGAAGACACCGATACAGGAAGAGCAGAGTAGTGTTGCAGAATAGTGATGAGATTGGTAAGACATTGATGAATACTATATCACTGTGATAAATTTATGAGAAGAAAATATTTATATTTCAGGGTGGTAGGGTGTTGTTAGGGAGGACTGTTGTCCTCAAAGTTTCAAGTGGGTTCTTGAACACAGGGAGTTGTAGCTTCCATCTAGTTGCAGCCAGAAAAACTAGGGTGGCAGGGTGGTACAAATAAGAAATACTATTCTTTGTTATACAGGTTGGTTCATGTGTAACTGGAAGTTGGTGCTTCCATCCAGTGGGTGCTGGAACACTCAAGGAGTTGGTGCTTCCTTCTAGTGGGTGCTAGAGAAACTAGGGAGTTGGTGCTTCCTTCTAGTGGGTGCTAGAGAAACTAGAGAGTTGGTTCTCTCAACAATTTGCTACTTGTAAAACATAGGTGGTAGCCTCAAAGGGAGTTGGTGCTCCTAAGAATGATAATGTACATAAAATAAAGATTACTTATCATATCAAGAAGAAGAGGTTTTTCCCTTTATGGGTTTCCTCAGGAAATATCTGTCTTTGTATATTGCATGTGTGTGATTGATGTTGAATATTCTATTCCTTAGTTCCCTGCATTATTGTGATCGTCATTGAGTGTTTTGTAAAGATTTTAAAATGGGCATAATTGTTTAAGCACAGTAACAACTGATTCACCCCCCACTCCCCTCTCAGTTGTCCAACAATTGGTATCAGAGCCAGTTCCTTTTATTTAAAGGTAGATCAGTAAGCTTAAACATGACAATTCATGAATGAACTTCAACCAATAAGGCCCCCCTATTCAATGGAACAAACTTTGTCTTCTAGAAGGTTAGGAAGAGAACCTACATAATGGATTTAGGTGCAGATGTCTAGGATGTGGTAGAGATTGGTTATGTAAAGCCAGCTATACTAGCTAATAAGGATGACAAGATAAAATTCAGCTTCAATGCTAAGGTTATGAATGCTATTCTGAGTGGGCTTGAAGAAGTGGAATTTGTAAAATTTATGCACTTAGAATATTCCAAAGCAATGTGGGACAAACTCATTAGTAGTTATGAAGGTAATGAGAAGGTAAAGGATGCCAAGCTTCAAACCTATAGATTACAGTTGGAACAACTAAAGATGAATGAGGATGAGACAGTTAATAATTTTTTCTTAAGAGTTGAGGACCTTGTGAATGCCATGAAAGGTCTTGGTGAGAAGATTGAAGGCGTATTATTAGTTCAGAAGATCTTAAGATCTTTGCCTGATAGATTCAATGCAAAAGTTTATGAATAGAAGAACTGAATGATCTTAAGAATCTGTCTATTGATAAACTCCTAGGAACTCTAACTTCTTATGAAATGAGGATTAGTAAATATAAATATACCACTAGAGAAGCATCATTTAAAGAAGATAAGAATGAGGATTCTGAGACTGATGAAATTGAAGCAAAATTTGTGAGAAGAATAAAGAAAGGATCAGGAAAGTACCAAGGCAAGTTGCCCTTCAAATGTTTTAACTGTGGAAAGATAGGTCACTTTGCATCTAAGTGTCCACACAAGAAAAAGGACCAGAACTCTGATGGTGAAGAGAATTACAAATCCAAAAGATTTGATAAAAAAAAAAGTTTATGTGTAAACAATGATGACTCTTCAGAAGACACAGATAGTGACTCTTCCTATGAAGATAAGGTAAATGACTTCATGATTATGGCCGAAGAGGATTATGATAATAAAAGAATAGTAAGTGATGCTAATGATGAAGAAGTTGTGGTTGACTTCGAAGGAGAGCTGATCAATGATTTGGAAGAGATTGATAGACTCAGACTTAAGAAGAGAAAGCAAAAACAATTGTTGATACAGTTCGAGAAAGGCAGTAAAAAACCTGATGAAGACATTTCCCTACTAAAAGTGGAATTAGAAGAGGCAAAGAAAATAGAAGACATTCTGAAATAACAATTATCAGAGAAGAAGGCAAGATGTGAAGATCTGGAAGAAGAAGTAGTGAAAACTAGAAACGAGTTGGAGAAGTTTCAAGCCTTGTATCACCAGAATCTGTCAAGTATCAAAGCCTTAGAAGGATTAGCCACCATTATGAATCAACAAAGGAATCCAAAGTTGAAAACTAGTTTGGTTTATGAAGAGGGATCAAGTAGTGGTTAGCCAAGCAACAAAGAATCCATCAAGTTTGTCAATTATACAACCAATGACAACATAAAACCTGCAGAAACAAAGGAATATAATCAACCACCAAGGAGGAGTAAAGAAAAAGGTGCCAGAACTGAATCTATAGAACAAAGAAATAATACACCCTCTACTCAAGGAAATCATTGGCATGGAAGAAATTGACCTACTCAAGGAAGACACCTATTTTCTAGGTACAAAGATTTTTTCTATGGATATTGTTTCTACTGTTCTAACTTTGGCCACAAAGCTGTAAATTGTTCCTTAAGATTTATACATGAACAATCAAGACACCCAAGGAATAAATATCTTCCACAACAAAGAATGAGACAGCCAAGTATCAAGCAACCACGGATTGCAAATTGTCAAATTAAGTTTAGAGACATGCAACTAAGGAGGTCAAGAAATAATGAACAACCAATGAGTAGACAATGTTACACCAATCACTTTGACCTATTGAACAATGAGCTCAAATTCTATAACTATCATAACTTTAGTCACAAGGCTGCACATTTCCATCTGAAGAATTACAAAGCAGATCCAAGGATAAAACCCTTAGGTAGAAATTCCAGCACATGGAAAAAGAAAGATAGTGAAAAATGTGTTCTAGTACTTTCATCTCAAAAACAAAAATACCCTTGGTATTTAGACAGTGGATGTTCCAAGCACATGATTGAAGACAAGGAAAAGTCTCTGTGTATAAGTAAAATCATAAGGATAGATAATAATGTTGATATTGAATCCTCCCTTGCAAGAAAAGAAGAAGACTCATATACAATAAAAGAATGCTCTGTTAGCATTTATCCCATGGAAGAAGTAGAAGAAGAATCATGTCATAAGCTGGAAGAAGAAGTTGTGAATATTACAAAGAAGGTTGAGAAGTCAAACACCCAAATCAAGTTCTTGAATATTTCCATGATCCTAGGTGAGATCTTGGATAGTTAGAGATCACCAAATGACAAATCCAGTCTTGGATACAACAAGGAAGAAATCCGTACTCCTAAGAAACCTTATGCAAGTCCTTCATTTGTAAAGGGTGAAGACAAGTCTGACATAGGTCCTTTATTTGTAAAAAGGGAAAGAAGGTATGACTCGGGTTCTTCATGTTCAAAGAATGAAAGAAATACTAAAATATTTAGAATATCAGATCAAGAAAGACACCCATAAGCTACTCATACACCTTAAAGTAAGTTTAGAAGAGAGACACCTTCATGGATGAATCAAAGGACATATGAGAGTGTTTGTAACGGTTATTATGTTTCCTTGTGATGAATATGGTCATAAAATCCTTGGATTGTAGGCATCATAGAAGAAAAATGAAGTTGTCGTAATAGAAAATCATAAAACAAAGTTCAAGAAACCAAGACACTCACATATGTGGATAGAAAAGACTGAAAAAGAGAACATGAGTGAAGTTAATTGTTGCAAAAATAATTGCAATAATGTGACAAGCATAGTATAAAATTTCTCAGATGACTTTAGAGAAATATACAGTAGAGAAGAATCTTGGATAAAGATAGATACATCTAGTTAGAGATTGATGAATATCAATGGGAAGATCCAAGGGTTGCTTGAAAAATATGAGCTACAATTGCGTAGTGTTCCAGTAGGACAACGACATTCGCAACAACAACATTCTGATGTACAAAAATGATATACATGACATCCTATAGATATAACAAGAGGAAAGACCTTGTCAGAAAGAGATAATATTTTACCAAAGGGGGAGATCAGTCAGAATCAAAGAGAGAAGAGTGACAGGGGGAGTCATTCAGTTCTGACAAGAAAAGGTTGATGAAGGATTCCCAGTAAGAGAGATGAGAAATATTGAGTATACTATGGAGAACACAGCTGAAGTTGAATATGAATAGGTCCAAGAATCTAGTATTTCATTCCAAGACCAAGCACATCCCCATAAAATACCATTTTCTGAGAGAGCAGGTCACCAATAATATTGTTCAAGTTCATTACATTCCAACCACAAAACAAACTGCAGACATCTTTAATAAACCCCATTATCAACCTAATAGAGTCCATCCTTTGAGGGGGAGTATGTGTTGGTTGAATATATGATAACTCCGCAAAGTACTACAACAGCTCAGGGGGAGCATGTTTTCTTTGACATTGATGTCAAAGGAGGAGAAAAGGATTGGTCTGGATGCTATAGTTGGAGGTCCAATCAGAATAGTGCATCTTGTTAGGGTTGCCATCAATGCCAAAGGGGGAGATTGTTGGAATGTTTGCAAGGATAGTGTGCTTGTCATTGATGGAAAGAATAGAAGGTGGAACAGAAGGAAGTGTAAGCTAAGAAGGAGGAGCGAATAGTATGTAGAGATCAAATCTCAAAAGAGATAGCGCTTTTCACTTTCCATAAGTGTAGCCAAGATCTAAGAGAAGGACTCGTAGGAGGAACAAAGGTTGAGCCCTTTGAACACTTAGAAAACCTTCTAAGTCAGAGAGATCAGAAAGCTTAGGAGGAAGAATGATAGTGGTTGTTGGATCACCAATCTCGAATACCTTATGACTGTTAGATCAGTGCCCAGTGACAAGAGGAAGTGCAAAGGAGAAGTACAGATCTGATCCATTGGATCTGAGCACTGAGGATCAACAAACGTTGGATCCATAAATAAATGCACGAAGGTTAAGCCTTTGGATGAGCGTAGGAGAGAGGAATTTTCAAAGTCTTGAAGTTCCAAAGTAAGCAGGAACCGTCTATCGTCAAGACTGATAGGTGGCACACGATCCTCAACTTTGGAGCAAATCACTTTGAGGATTTTTCAGTTTGAGACTTGAAAAAACAGAAGTCTGGAGAGTCGGAGAGCTACAGTAAATGATAGCCATTAGATCAGTTTGAAGTGGAAGGATAGGATAAGATAGAAAATAAACATCGCAGAAAGATCAAGTCATCGATCTGAGAACATGATCAATGAACAAAATTTAGTTCGGGTCTAAAATTTGTGAGAAGGTTATTGTTCGGGGATTCTCACTTCGGAAGAATTGGTGACTTGAAAAGTCTAAATACCCAAAGTCCTAAAGGCTGAATTCCTGAAGTGAATGAGGATCTATGTAATCAAGACTATGTCATCAAGGACATGTGGCGCAATCAGACAATGACAAGTATCAAGTTGATTCGGCAATTCAGGTACGTGCAAATCCCAAATCCGAGTGACACATGGCAACTACTAGGCTCATGACATGTCATCAAGTGACGTAAGTAAGTGAAGTCACTCCAAGAGATTTACTATGGGAGTTTTACCACTAGTAGATGCCCTAAGTCCCAAAGTCCCGAATGCCGAAGTCCCAAAGTCTCGAATGCCAGAGTCCTGAAGTGGATACGAGTCATCCGATCTGAAGATCACTTCAGATGCATTCTCAACCATTGATCTCGTACAGTGGAAGGACAGTGTAAGTGGAAGTGTTAACTGATAGTAAGCAGTTTCTACTGCCTATGACTTACTCAACGGGTGACCACTCTAGAGGAGAATGAAGCAGCGATCAACTTAAATTTCTGAAGTGTTGAAGTCACTTATGATCATTGATCTTGTAGGAGGGTACATGTCAATGGATCGTGAACTTCGAGCGAAACTAATACGGGAAAACGTGAAGGATAAAGGTTTGAGATTGTTGAAGGTCAAAGTCTCAGAGTGGAGGATATTCATTGTATTAAATAGGACATGCGTCAATGGATTGTCAGCTCCAGGAAAAACCAAAGGAAGGATGAAAGAAAGTTGAGAGTTGAGATTGTCAAACCCCAAATACCCGAAGGGATTGTGACCATCGATCCAAAAGGGACACGTGTTTTTGGATCATGGAATCAGGGTGAAATGATCTAGGAGCAAGCGGAGTTTGAGAATTGAAACTCCTGAAGTCCAAAAGGTGAAATCGATCTCGTCCGTTGGTTTGGAGGTCCACATGTCACCTGATCATTAATACTAGGGATCGCGCGTGGACAGAGGAAAGAAGGTAAGAAAGGAGGATAGATCAGAGTCATTGATCAAAGGAGCACGATCAAGATCATGAGATCGATGGTCTCATCGCATTGCGGGGCCAGAACATGCTTGGGTATTAATTTATCATGAGCAGGCCGTAATTGAAACCATGGCTTTGGTGAAAGGGTACGTGGCAGCTGGAGGTGGATTGCGGGGAGAAAAGCGGTTGATCCCAAACCACTCTTGGACGTGCCCGCAGTCATTCTCTTATGCAAGGATGTAGCCCGAGGTCACATGAAACAGGGGGATAACATGAAGAGAGCTCACGCCCACAATCATTTGGTCATGAGAGACTATTGCCCAAGGTCATATCAAGAAATGGCGCTAGCGCTCACAAGACCGAGTTTGGGAAGTGCCTTTTGAATAGGCGTTTGGTCACTGGAGATGGTCACGTGAAGGAAGGGTATTAGAAGCCAAAGAAGCCATAATTGTCTGGCTGTAACTGTCAGAATGGACTGATTGTATCGACCAAAGAAATCGAGGAGTTGCAGGGTAATCGCCAGAGGCGATGAATAGTCTTGAGGTAAATGCCAGTGGAATGAAGACTGATCACAGAGACAATTGAAAGACGGAAAAGTGTCGAAGTCTGTAACTTCAATAGAGAGGATAAGCTCAACTGTGACAAAGAAGACGAAGTGTCTCACTGCTAGAGAAGGCAAAGAATCTCAGGATAAGCCATTGATGATGAACAAACTCAGTATAACCACCAAAGAATATGATGATTTGCATGGATGATCAGGCATAGAACTTGGCATGATAAATATACGTATAAAAGAGAAGAGATAGTTGTTTCTGTTGAGAGTGATTCATGTGGGTAGAAGCATGATGTGTGAAGGAGATGAAATGCACAAAAGAGGCGTAGCACACAGAATGGAAATAAGACACATAGCATAAAGCAAAAAAGAAGCAAGGAAAATAAATGCATATTTGAGAGAGGAAGATAAAGCCTATGTGCGCATATAGAGAGAGAGCAGAAGATCAAAAAGCTCAAGAAGATGCAAGCAGGAAAACACTGATGAAGGTAGAGCAGAGTAGTGATGAGACTGGTAAGCCATTGATAAATACTATATCACTGTGATAAATTTATGAGAAGCAAAGATTTATATTTCAGGGTGGTAAGGAGGTGCTAGGGAGGTCTATTGTCCTCAGAGTTTCAAGTGGGTGCTTGAACACAGGGAGTTGTAGCTTCCATCTGGTTGTAGCAAGAAAAACCAGGGTGGCAGGGTGGTGCAAGGGAGAACTATTGTTCTGTGTTACACAGGTTAGTGCCTGTGTAACTGGAAGTTGGTGCTTCCATCCAGTTGGTGCTAGAACACTCAGGGAGTTGGTGCTAGAACACTCAGGGAGTTGGTGCTTCCTTCAAGTGGGTGCTAGAGAAACCAGGCAGTTGGTGCTTCCTTCTAGTGGGTGCTAGAGAAACCAGAGAGTTGGTTCTCTCCGCAAGTTGCAACTTCTAAAACAAAGGTGGTAGCCTCAAAGGGAGTTGGTGCTCCTAAGAATGATAATGTAGAGAAAATAAAGATTACTTATCATATCAAGAAGAAGAGGTTTTTCCCTTTATGGGTCTCCTTAGGAAATATTTGTCTCTGTATATTTCATGTGTGTAATTGATGTTGAATATTCTATTTCTTACTTCCCTGCATTATTGTGATCGTCATTGAGTGTTATGTAAAGAGTTTAAAATGGGCATAATTGTTTAAGCACATTAACAACTGATTCACTCCCCCGCCCCCTCTCAGTTTTCCAACAACATCTCCATTACAACAAGCTTCTCTAACCAATTTAGATAGTCGTTTCCATGATAACCTACCGCCATGATGTTGTTTAGATATTTCAATCCATACATTCATCTAGTCAAGATTGTTTGCGATGTATAAATGCAATGCATCCCAATCTTGAGCAACTAAATAAAAAAAAACATAATTCAACAAAATTAAATAATAGTTATAATGTCCATGATAAATATTAATAATTTATGAAATAACAGATATTAGTATATTAATGAGTATGATCATATACACAAAAAATGAAAATTTATATATATTAATATAAATATCCACAATTATTAATATATTACCTCTCATTTTTTTCATTCTACCTTTCCCCAATAGGTGCTCCTTATATTCAAATTTTTTGATGGAGTTCACATCCCAAATGTGATCCACTACATGCATAGTTGGTGTTGCTAACTTAGGAAGATATTGACTAATATACACCATGGATTGATATACCATATATCCTTCCACCATAGAACCCTCACGACGTGCTCTTTGTCTAACCAAATCCTTCAATAATTTAAAGTGCCTCTCCACCATCCATATTGACCTTGTGTGTATAGGTCCACAAATTTCAATCTTTTCAACTTGGTGTATGAGGTAGTGTTCTTGTGCATTGGAAAATTTTGGAGGTATATACTTTTTCATTTCACACATTAGTCAAGGAATTTCTCTCTTCCAATAATTTATATCATCTTATTGGATTTCTTTCAATGACAACCATCTACATGAGATCATGACACAAGAAAATAACATGTTTCAACATAACATAATATATATTACATTACTAGTAAAACACATGCCATTAAGTACAACAACAAATTGAAAGAACATTTTGCATATAGATCACAACTACTTACCTCACATATTTGCCAAGATCATATATTACTTGTTTATCGTTGTTTTTGTCAAACAATTGGTTTATATTGATGGACAATTGGTTTGGATTGTTGCTTTTCATTGATGTTGACCTTTGGAGAGTGATATTGTAGATAGATGTCAACTCTTAGAGATTGATGTCAACCCTTGAAGAAAGTCCGGTAGAAAATTATGGTAACCCCAACAATATGATTAAGGTACTTTCGTTTGATTGATGTATAAAGGAATGAATATCAGTGAATTTATATGTAAGACTATTCTAGATGGATAGTGCATGTCATGCCATTTCTGATGATATGTGGAACATCACATAAATGCTCACGGTTAGAGAGTTATGGCCATGTGAAGTTGGAGAACCCTCGTGAGTTATTTAGAAGCCTCTAGACGGTCAAAGAAGTCAAATTAATCTAGAATCTCCTAGAAGAAGTTGACCAGTCAAAGTGGTTAGTCATGGGTTAAGTGGTTGTAACAAGAAAACAATTAAAAATAAATTAGTTGCAACTAGAATTGGAGAGTTTACTATTTGTGGATAAAGTGGTTAAGTGGACAAAGTGGCTAAATGGAAAAAGTTGGTTAAGTCAACAAAGTGGTTAAGTGGACAAAGTGGTTAAGTGGAAAAAGTTGGTTAAGTGGAAAAAGTGGCTAAGTGGACAAAGTGGTTAAGTGGACAAAGTAGCTAACTGGACAAAGTGGTTAAGTGGACAAAGTGGTTAAGTGCATACTTCTAGAGGAAGCTACTTGGAGATTATAAATAAGAGAGCAAGGGTCTCCCATTAGTATCTATTGATCATATTGAATAACTACAAGTGAACGAGGTAACCAAAGGAGGTCTAAGACGAATTTCAGTGGGAAGGTGAAGTAAAGAAGGCTGAAATTCAAGGGAGCATAAATTTTTTTGATGATGCTTTCTAAGGTATGTTATTTACAGGTCATCTCACCATTTTCGCAGTAACATTTTTTATAGAATGATTCAGACAACAAAATTTGGAGGATGTTGAGAAAAAATATCCAAGTAACCGTGATAAAAATTTCATCTTTTGGGTCGTTGTGTTTTGGGAGTTACACTTTGTGGCAAATAGGGTTTTTGGCTAGTCCTGAAACTAGTCTAAAACAGGAATTTCGGGTAAAAATGTCATAACTTCTTCATAACAGATCCAAATTTAGTAAGAAAAAATGCATTGGTTAGAATATAGTCTTTAGTATTGTTTTTACCATTTTCAGATCCATACAAAAAATGTTTCGTGCAAGGCACGCTCTACAAGTTCACTCTGTAGAATAATCAATAATTTAGCAAGGTATTCCATTTTTGCTATAACTCTTTTCTGGGAGGTTCCAGGTAGTGAAACCTAGAGGAATTGCAGAAAAGACAATGAAGAACATTGTGTATGATTTTCATTTCTTTATTCATTACAGGTACATAGTTATGAGTATTGCAAGTTAGGGTTCTTGACTAATCCAAAATTAGTCAAGGAGACTAAAGTAAAGTTTGATGAAAATGCTAGTTTCTTCTTGTTAAAGTTAACGAAGGTTTGCAGGTATGTGATCATATACACCAGGTCTATTAAATAGTTACAAATTAGATTTGGATAATGAAATTGATGAGGGATTTTGGTTGAGGTATGTTGTTGAAATTATAGTCACCTTTTGGTTGTAGCCGGAGAACGTAGGGGGTTGTAGCCGAAGAACATAGGGAGTTGTAGCCTCCTTTTGGTTGTAGCCAGAGAATTGGGGAGTTGGAGCTTCCCTCGGGTTGTAGCCTGAGAAACTAGGGGGTCAGAGCCTCCTTCCAATTGTAGTTGGAGAATTGGAATTTGGTGCTTCCTTGAATGTAATTCTTGACATATAAGAAAAGAATTTTGTGGTTTTATCCCACATTGGGTTTCCACATAAATATTGGTGTATTGTGCATTGTGTGGATGTGTTTGTTTTTGTTTATTATGCACTAATGAGTGTTAATGTTTATGACACAGTAAGATATTGATGACGAATAGATGAACATGGTTGAATAAGTAAAATAATATGCTTTGTGGTTTAAAGGATTAATAATTGGTATAATTGCTCATTATTGATTCACCCTCCCCCCCTCTCAGTAATCCAACAATTCGTATCAGAGAAGGTTCCTTCATGAAACAATTTAACCACTGGAAGGAGATCATGGATTATTTTAGGGGCTAATTTTCCATGGTTTTTCCCAAAAAATGATTCGCTATTCTAAAAATGATTCACCCAAATTCTATAGAATAAAATTATTTTACCTTTAAAATCGCCAAAATTTTATACAAACTATATAAAATCCTTAGAAATTTGAATATTTTTACAAATATATAGAAAACATTTTATAGTTAGCATATGAAGGATTAGTAAGATTTTCCAAGGTTTCTACAATTTAAAATAAATTTCCATCCTTAAAATCATCCCTGAAGGAGATCATGGATTATTATAAGAATGGAGTACCATTGTTTAATGGTCAAATTGGTTTAAAGTATGAGATATGGAGCGGAAGGACGAAAGTATTTTTAAAGGAATAGGGGTATGATATTTGGCAATCAGTTGTTATAGGATATGATAGTTCAAAAAGGGAAATGACAACATCAAAAAAGGAATTGAAACGAAATAAAAAAATTGCAATGAATTTCATTTTGGAAGGACTATTTGATTCAGTAAAGGAAAAAGTTGGTATATGTTCATCAGCTAAAGAACTTTGGGATAAGTTACATAATATATATTCTTCACCCATCACAGAGTCAGAGAATGTCAAAGAAGACAAAGGTACATATCAAGAAGAAATATGTTCATCATGTCAAACAGATTTAGAAGATGAAGAGTATATAATCAACAGAAGTATGATGTTTTTCTTTAATTGTGAAAAACATGGGCATATTGAAATGGGATTCCATGAAGGAAATGAGACAGAAAAAATAATTGAAATAGAAGACAATTATGAATAAGAAATGATTAGTTATTTAGATGAACTAAGAAAAGAAAGAGAAGAAAACAAGTCACTCAATAAATAATTGATGAAACAAAAGGAAAGTGTTCACATTTTTTAAGAATCCCAACAGGTCATCAAGAAATTAAGAACTCAGCTAGAAGAAGTCAGAAAGATTGAACAAAATATTGAAGATCAAAAGAAGTATTTGCAAGCCAACATAGCAGCACAGAAGGAATAAGTATACATGAGAGAAGATATTGATAGATCATCTTAAGGAAAGAATTAACGATCTAAACCAACTTGAGGCAGAGTTTGGTCAAGAAGAGAAAGGACTTGAAGAAGAAAAGAGAACAGAAGAAGTCATGAAGTCTCATATAATGAAGAAAGAAGAAGAGGTTGAGGATCTTGAAGAAAAAGTTGTCACATTGAGAATTAAAATCATCAAGCTCAACAAGAACATTGAAGAGACAGAAACATCTCCATCATTTGTAGAGAATGAAGAGAAGCACTCTAGGTTGCTAGAAAAGAAGAATGAAGAAAAGAGAAAGAGTTATGTAGAAGTACCGAAAGGAAGGAATCATGGTCAACCAGAATCTAAGAAAACTAATAAAGATACATCTTCGAGAAGACCATCCATGTTCAAGCCACAAAGAAGCTTCAATCATGATCATGATTAGTCAAGGAAGAAATTCAGAAGGATAACACCACAAATACGATCATTCACTCCCAGGTATGTAAATTTATTGTATGGTCATTGTTTTTATTGTACTAACTTTGGAAAATAAGGTTGCATATTACAGGGATTATGTAACACCCCAAAGTCGATCCCCTGCTTAATTGTAATTATGTTTATAGGTTGTTGATTTGAGTGGTTATAAGCTAAGAGACTTATGTGTTTACTAGGCTAGTGAGCTAGATGCTAAGGCCAATAAGGTTGATTTTGTATATGTAAATAATCACATCATTAATAAAATTACATTGTTGAGTGTAGACCGACCACAAAGAAGAGTTATGGGGGACTAACCTCCACTAGTTAGGGTATGGGAGGAGGCTAAGTGTCTAGGCCTAGGGTATAAGCTAGATGGATTACCTCTAAGGGAATAATATTTTATTATTATTTCCCAAAGCCTATGGTTGACATAAGTCGTGTTGTCTTAAGTTCCTAGGGAAAAGGGGAACGAGTGCTAAGTGGAACTCATCATGTTTCAGGAAGAAATGTGTCAACCTGGGCGCATGTAGTTTATCGCTGGGAAAGCCATCACATTGGGGGTTCACTTCCCATTCGAGAATTGTTTCCATCCTTGTGCCAGGACCAGTTTCACATTTCCTCATGACCCTTATGATTCTCTGGAAGTCTGTCACCTTCTCGATTGACCATGGATTCACGCATTGAACCAGTTCTCCATCATCATCGCCTCTATATCTAGTATGCACCTTTGGAATCTTGCAGTCTGTTACCCATGATTTTGGTCATCATGATGGTGTATTGATGATGGTGTACTCAAGCTCCTCATAAGAACTTTCTCCTAAGAAAAGTTACATTCATCTCTTCCCAGAAAACATACTTTTGAAAAGAGTTCGTAGGTTGCTAATATCCTAGGGTGTGAGAATGACCCATTCTCACAGGCTGCCTTAAGCTAGGGTGTGAACTTCTCACACTGTGATACATAGCTAGGGTGCGAACTTGTTCTAAGGCTTGGAAAAAGATGAATTCTCAATGGTTCTAGAATGGAATCTGTTAAGGTCCTAACCCGCACATAGGTAGATTAATGTATTCAGATGTAATAAAGGTCAATATTAATAAGACCTTTCAATAAAATAGAATAAGGCGGATGTAAGAAGACCTAATAGAAGCTTCCGCTTCTAGAAGGATCT
>ML777551.1:464894-491165 GCA_009831015.1 Picea engelmannii
AGATAAGTACCAATTTTGTGCTTGTTGTATGTTGTGTATTTATATTTGCATTATAATTAATGAGTAATTCTTGTATATATATATGTTGCATGTATGTGTCAAATGTTGCTTCTGCATGAACATGTGTATGAGTAGAGTGTTGATGTTTTTTTAATTGCATTAGATAGATATATATTACAAGTGTAAATAGAAGATGTTATCTCTATCTTCCGGTTAATTGTTATATGTGATTATCTCCGAAAAGTTACTCGGTGGCATGGTTTGGCCTGTTGTTTAAGGCTGGGAATGTCACAAAAATGGTATCAGAGCAGTAAAGGTAAAGTTAAGGTTTTTTGGGTAGCATTACCCGACAGGGCTCGATGGCTGGGGGACGTTACAAATTGGTGTCAGAGACAAGGTTCAAGCACTAAGCCTGGATGGGCCGGATAAGTGGTCATTAGAACCAAGGTTTCAGAGAGAAATTATGCCAAGAGGTTACCTTGGTAATGTTATGAAGATTAGGGGGCTTAGCGGTATGTAAAACCACACCCGTCGAATCAGGAAAAAGGATCATGAGAGTTAAACTCCAAGTCCTTTGGACTTCATGACTTAGGAAAAGTTATGGGTTGTAGAGAGGAAGAGGTCGAAGGCCCAAAGTCTGAAGTCCCCGAAGTGGATCTACACCATAGATCTGGAGAGAAGAGCTCGACAGTTGGATCAATCCAAGTTAAAAAGGTCAAATGCAATGGTGAAGGGTGAAAGCCCCCAAAGCTCTAAAGTCTGGAGTTAATATAGACCGTCCGTCAAGAGGGACGTGTGCCAACAAATTGGTTGTTTGGGATTTTGACGTTCGGGAGAATGAGTGTGTGCTGAGGAGAAAAATCCTGGAGAATAAAGTTCCAAAGCCATGAAGAGTTGAAGTAGTGAGTCATGATGATGCCACCTAGAAGTGACGTGGACCTCTCCTATACCTGCCACGTGCCCCCACCTGGAATGTTAACAGTTGTACTATGTGGTCCCTGAGGTTTCATAACATAGTTAAAGGTCAGTGAGCCCACACTAGCGTTGATCATGGTACATGAAGATTGACAGCCAAGAGGCATTACAGGGACCCAAATTGCATGGGAGTTAATTTTCTAGGGCGGTCCCGCAATCCAAACCACAGTTTTACTAGGGGGTTACGTGTCAGCTTCAGAATACTTGCAGGATGAAAGGCATGTTACTCCAAACTGTGGATGCATGCCCCCACAGTTTGAAAGGTGTTAATTGATGTGACTATTCAGTATATTAGTTCAAGTAGGGAAACCATGGGTCCCAGTGGAAACGTGACGCTAGTTGTGAAGTATAGAGACTTGACACTCTGGAAGAATGATTCATAAGGGAATGAAAGGAAGAACTTTGAAAAGTTTCATAACATCGAGGTGACAAGACATAATGACATAACCAAAGGTGACATGGAAGTGTTCAGAGATTAACAGTTCGGGGTGTTGGGGGTGTCCAAATGTGAAATCCTCCAAAGTCCCAAAGCTTTGAAGCTTCGAAGTCTTGGAGCTCAGATGCCTGAGGTTCCATAGTGAGTGCCAGTCATGGGATGTTGGGTAGTCATGGACTGTTGATCCACCCTACTTCGTGAGTTCATCAATCCAGAAATCTAAGAGATTTTTTGTGATGTGCTTTGAAAACTTCTGAATCTGGAGGCCCGAAGTCCTGAATAAGCGCCTATCAACCTAGCACTTGGCCATAGACCGTGGTCGCATCGGTTGGGGGCTAAGAGAAAGGGGCTAGTGCCTGAAAATTATTGCAGAACAGAGAAGATATTAGAAAGAAAAGATCTGCGGGGATTCTTGATTGATCGAGAACCACATAATGAAATATGAAATTTTTCTTTGAATCAGATTGGCTTATGAATACTATCAAATTTTTTAAGGGCTGATGGCCTGAAAATTTTTGGTTTACTACACATTGTGTTTGCAGAGTTAATGATTGTTAGAACCAAACCGAATTGTTCCACGGTGCACCTAAATGGGGGAGGCACATAATGCTTTCAGTTCAGAGAATGAAGCTAAAGGAATGGATGCCCATTTGGGAGATGAAGGATCAAACTCCAATACGCATGGAGAATATATAGATAAGGAGGGAAACATAATGAAAATCATTGAAAAGTTGTAGAAACATGTCCAGACTCACATAGCAGATAACAAAAAGCTCATAAAATCCATGGAGGAACAGGGAGAATTCAATATAAAGATGATGCGGAGCCCAGAAAGAATCGAAAAGAAGTTGGATAAGGAGAGTGGCTCAAGAAAAACAGGGATTTGTGGGACCCATGAGAAGAAAGGAATATCAAGAAGTGATAGCAGGCATCACCATCACTCCTCTGAACATTCCAATAAGAGAGCACATAGCAATTCAAGTCCATCTCCTACCAGAAATCATAGGAAATTAGAAGTGGATGAACTAAAGGGTGAAATGAATAAAATCAATCCTCCTATTTTTTACGGAGAACAAAATAAAGATGAAGATGTTGAGACATGGTTGATGGGCATGAGGAAATATTTCCAACTAGAGAACTATTCTTCTCATGCATAGGGAAGAATTTCCATTTACCAAATTAAAGGAAAGGCATCCATATGGTGGGATCATATTGTGCAAGTACAACACATCAGAGAGAAGAATGTTACATGGAGGGAATTCAAGAGACATTTTGAAAAGAAGTACTTAACTAAGAGGTATTATGAAAAAAAATGAAAGAGTTCTTCGAACTCAAGCTGGGAAGTATGTCCATTCATGATTATGAAAGAATATTCTTGGAGTTGTTGAAATATGTCCCCTTCCTCAAGGATGAGACAGTTATGAGTCAAAGGTATGTGAGTGGGCTTCCATCTTCCATCAGTGACAATATCTAGTATGATGACTCGAAAACTATGGAAGAAACTATAAGGAGAGCAAAATTATTATATGATCAGAAAAAATAAAATCCTACTTTCCAAAAAGCTTGGGAAGATAAGAAGAAGTTTAAGAGGGAGCAGAGGAAAATGGGAAACAAATCACCATTTTTCAGGAATATCCCTCAAGGACATCCAGTTTTGAGAGATCCCGGGATGGGTGAAGTAGGTGGGAAAAGGCCAAGGCTGACACCATGGAATGTTGGGGATGCAAAGGAGATCATAGGTATAGATACTGTCCTCACAGAAAGGACGAGGTGAGAGTTGTTCACAATGTTCAGCAAGTAGAAACAATGAAGGACATGAACAGAAGAGTACCAAGGATCTATTCAGCCTTGGACAACAAGAAACTTGAGTTTCAATCACACGTGATTGAAGTTGAAGGTATGATCAATAACCATGCCTTTATTATTTTAATAGACTCGGTAGTTAGTCATAGTTACATAGATCCTAAATTTTTGGAAATATTATGCTTTTTGATAAGAAAGCATGAGAAATATTGGTTGGTATAGCTGGCTACAAGAGTCGAGAGCTATAAAGAGCAAGTATCCTTTATCAAGGATTGATGATCTCTTTGATCAATTAAAAGATGCAAAGATATTTTTGAATATAGATCTCAGGTTAGGATACCATCAGGTAAGGATTAAAGAAGAAGACATCAACAATACCTCCTTTAGAACAAGGTATGGTCATTATGAGTTCACAATGGTGTCATTTGGGTTGTCAAATGCACCAGTTGTTTTCATGTGCTTAATGAATGGTGTTTTCGGGGAATATTTGGACAAGTTTGTTATTGTCTTTCTAGATAACATCCTTGTATATTCCAAGTTAGAGGAAGAGCATGAACATCATCTAAGGATGGTTTTGCAAGTGCTAAGAGAGAACCAACTATATGCCAAATTGAGAAAGTGCTCATTTTATCAAAAGCAAATCCATTATTTGGGACATATCATTTCAAAGGATGGGATAGTCATGGATCCTGAGAAGATAGAATCCATCAGAGAATGGTCAAATCCAAAAAAAATGAGACATAATTCAGATCCTTTATGGGTCTACCTGGGTATTATAGAAGGTTCATTGCATGGTTTTCAAGGATATCTCACCCCATCACTTCCTTTCAAAGGAAGAAATTTCAATGGACAGAAGAATGTGAGAGAAGCTTCCAGCAATTGAAGCAGTTGTTAACCAGTGCTCCAATCTTGAGGATTGCAGATTTGAATGAAGATTTTGTAGTGTGTACAGACACATACAAAGAAGTATTGGGAGGAGTCCTCAGTCAAAATGGGTTTGTTGTATGCTATGAATCCTTAATGTTGAAGGATCATGAAAAGAACTATGCAACTCATAATTTGGAGTTAGCAGCCATAGTGCACACCCTAATGAAATGGAGGAACTACCTCATAGAAAGGAGGTTTGAACTGAGGACATATTGTTGGCCCTTGACCAATTTTTGGATAACCTTGGTCATGTTTGACCATTTTTGGGACTTCGACAGGCTGGTCGAAAATGAAGCGCCCAAGCGAAGCGAAGATCACGGGATCTCGCCCCCTTTTGCAGGATTTTTGGGTTTAGGGTTTATGTAATAGCTATGGGATGTCGGCCCATGGTTATAACCCATGTTTAGGCCCTTTTGTAATGTATAAATAGAAATATAGGTGATGTAAGAAGTAACTAGTTAATGATCGGCTTAGTACATGACTAGTTGGCTTTGTGCAAGATTGGGTTGAGACTTGCAGAGCTAAGTGCAAGTGATTGTAAGAAGGCTCTGTGTTGTGTCAAGATCGGGGAAGGAGGATATGGCGAGGTGCATGTAGATCTCCTGTCCTATGCAGAGTTGTCTTTGTGGCTCTGTGCATGTAAGAATATTGGAAGAAGATAATAAAGAAGAAGAAGAAGAGTTGGTGGACGTAGCCCCACACTGGGTTGAACCATGTATATCATGTGTTATGGTTTCTTTTTGCAATGTGGTTGATATGTTAGTGATGTTATTTATGATTAGTGTTGTAATATTTATGTTAGATGCATCTGATATAGTATCTTAGTGCTTAATAATATGAATGAATGCTAGATCTATTTGATGCTATGTGTTGAATGGTTAGTTGTGATTGGATCTTGTTGGATATTGCGGTGCTCTGTAATTAGGGTTTTAACCTGTGATGTGAATAAGGGTTAAAGACTGATGAATGTTAATTGCTAAGTGCTCTGTTAAATTATTGTGATCACATATATGTGTCCCATCTAGGTTGTAGACACTTGAGTCCTACAACCCCCCCTACCTATACCTGGGGTGAGACTTCATCTTCTTCGCAGGTGTTGCTGAAAGGGACGGTAGTTAGGGTTTTTTCGGTGCATTGTTGAAGGGTTGAACCATAGGTCTGCCCCTGTTTTCCAAAAAATGGTTTCGTTGATGGGACCGAAACTCTGATTGTTGGGAACTAAAGAAAAGAGAAATCTTTGTGCGTAGATCTGTTTCTCTAGTGCACAGTATTCTACTTGACTTGCAAAGCTCTGTGCTAAGAAGGGAATTGGATCCAAAGAAAAGAAATAATATCTTAAAATATTTGTGCTCTGATAAAGGTAAGATAACTGAAAATTTTTGTTTCGACAGAATGGATCTAGATATACTTAATAGATTTTTTTCTAGTCTGAAAACTAGGGCATAACTAGAAGAAAGAAGATTTGATATGAATAGACCTAATAGAAGTAGTGAAAGATATGTTATTCCTATGCATCAAAAGGATTTTTGGACTAACAAATGGATGCATGATCCTAGAAATAATTTTTTGGAGGTTCATCACTGCGATCCCAGTGCGCAGTAAACGAATGGTTGGGGATCATTTAAAAGAAAGAGAGGATTGACTCTTTCTTATAGTTGCAGAAGACCGGGACATTTTGTTAAGGAATGCCCTGGTAGAGGCCCTATTTTTCTTTTTTGTAAATATGTTGGCCATGAATTTTTGGATTTCCCTAGAATGGTTGCTAAATTTGAAAACATGAACATGAGACAAGGCAACCAAGAGACTAAGAATATGCTAGACCACCAGAGAGAATCAGAGACTATATTATTGAAGATGAAAGAAACATTGAATGATCATAGAGACATCAATTTACCAGAGATATTAAAAGAGAAAGAGTGCATAGAAACAATAATAGGAGACTTCGACATAGACTGTGTATTGGATGCAGAAACACAGGTTAATAGCATGATAGAAAATACTTGGGAAAATTTAGGAAAGCTTACTATGGTTCCTCCATTGGGAGGAATAGGATTGTTCAAAGGAAATTTTATAACCCTATGTGGAAGACTTACTCATGTACCTATGATAGCCCATGGAACATCGGCAGAAGAATAATTTGAGGTCATTAAGTTTATTGAGAAAAACGCCCCCTTTGCACTTTTGTTAGGAAGACCCTAGGTTGAGAAATATCATATTCGAAGGAAAGAAGAAGAGGAAGCTACATAATAGAAAAAGAAAGAATTAAGGGATTTCATGGATAAGAAAATACTGAGAGTAATACAAGAACAAGAGGACAATTCGAAGCAACTGAGGGCCAGAGACCTAGTTGTCAAAGTTGAGAAAATGCAGAAAGGCTTAAAGAACCTATCCATGCGGGAGAGAAGAGAAAGCACCCCAGAAGTAATAAGAGAAGAGGTATTCCACTTAAACCATTTAAAAGACCCTCAGCAGTACGAAGTTACTATGTTAAGTGAAGATAATAATAAGAATGGAAAGAGGAACCCAATGACTCAGATCACATGAAAGAAGGCCAGGAAGCTAAGTAATAAGAATGCAAAGTTAGAAAAATTGCAAGAAGCTCCAGAGAGGACTTTGCAGAAAGAAGGCTTGCAGACCTTGAACCTCACCGGAATAGTAGAACAACGCAGACTAGCACTTCATCATGGCATATCAATATGACCGTGGGAGGCATCCCAACCATTAGAATGACGCTCCAGAATGGCTAGAAATGCAGTTATTGACGGAAAAATCACCATTGGACCATCGGGACTGCGCCATAACGGATGGAATCATATTGATTGAGGCATTTCTGCCTGTTGGAGGAATCTGTTATGACATTGTCTATCTAACCCGTTGAATGTCTCACTGAGGACACTTTTTCAAATTATGATGATCTAAGCCCACAGAGAACTGATTGCTATCACACAATTCTTACTTATATCTCGACACCCATTTTGCTACCTTGAGTGTTTTTTCGCCTACACGAGATATCTGATCTCAAGTGTGTATGTCAGGTGACCTTAGCGTAGTAGAGAAATCCATCAAAGAGATTTTTATTGACCTTATGGCTGAAAAGGTCATGTTCACAGGAGCACATGCCTCATCGACAAGAGGATTTCCAGCATCCCCATCGACTGCACGTCAATCTAGGCCCTCTCAAAATGCGACAGAGAAATAGAGCAAGCATCACGACGACTTGGCAAATGCGAGGCTCATCCCATTAGTCCTGCCCAACTGCATCCTGCCTCTGGCTGGCACAGTTAGTCATGACAACGTTTCGAGAGACTTTGACTATACATTGATCACTGTGTACCTCTCAAAATGGATAAACGCAGTTGGACTGCAGTTGGGACGGATTCTAACACTCAAGATCAATGATTTCAACTTAGGATACTGCAAGAATTATGGAATGCTTGCACCACATAAGTACTTAACCAAGACAACAAGGAAAAAGCCAAATATAGTCCCCCAACCATGGACCATGGACATCACGAGATCGACAATCCTCAATGTGATGAAGATACCACACTTCGGCAGAAATCAAGAGGTTAATGCATGCATTAAACTCTTGTTGTCATTCTTCCATGGAGGGTACCTGTGGCTGGATAGGTGCATCACTATAGATCTAGTGTTGATCCATTGGATCACCAAATTGAGCATGCAAGGACCGGACCCTCCGGATTTTTACCCAGGGAAGGTTGTAGATCGCACCCTAGTACAATGAATAAAGGACACCTACGTTGATATATACAAGGGGAAGAGGGGCTACAAGGTAGCCTCCATCCAAAATGGCGCAGTGTGCCTAGCTTGTCAGTCGATAGCAAGAAAGCTCGTCAGGAAGAATAGACCAACGTAGGCCATGGGGTTCGTCGTCGACCTTGCAGGAAAATGCATTGAGGGGATGCAAATGAACTAGGTGAGCTACCTCGTCAACCAGTTGGAGCAAGACTGTCATGAAGCATAGGACCAGGGCTACGAGTTTCACTTCAGATAGTTTTTTATTCTCGTTGCCTTCGTCGCTTGGGAGATGTCGGAGGGAGCAACCTTCCATGAAATCAATCTGTTCGAACCACTAGATGAAAAGTTCACTACCCTCTGATATTCGAGCGACATGGTGAAGAAATGGTAGTCCAATGCGATGTTCCACACCTATTACTTGCAGTTGAAGATGGACATTGAATCCTTCCCTCGCATGACATCAAATACCCTCCATAGGTTTAGGCCACTTGCGAAGTTCCATGCAGAAAGACACTTCATTTATATCACTGTGTGTGGGGATGAACACAAGGAAGATCTCCAGTACTAATACAAACTCGCTGAGGAATATATGGAGAAAATAACCAAGGAAAGGCATACAAAATTCCTTGTACTAGTTGAAAAAACAGAACTCTTTGACCCTGACCTCATCATAATTCATGTAGTCACTCGAGAAGAGTATGATGGACCCAACAACAGAATGAAGAAAAAGAAGGAAGAGGTGCAGGAAATGAACAACGCATCAGAGGAAACTTTGTCAGATTCACTTGAAGGAGGAGGAGGTGAAGAGAAAAAGGAAGAAGACGAGAAGGAGAAGGGCAAAGTGACACCACCAAAAGATCCCCTTACACAGTCTTAGACGTCGAAGAAAAGAAAGGTTTCCCCGAAGAAACCTTCAGCACAAAAGAATTAAAAAGACAATAATCCCCAGTTATAGACTGTGCTCATGGTGAATGATATTGATCTCCTCATCACCGCTATAATAGACACTTTAGAGGAAAATTTGCAACAAAATGAAGAAAAACAGGAGACTATGTATGACCAGATCGAAGCGGAGCTGAAAGGGGTACAACAAGCCCTCTATTCGACCTGCGCAGTGTCTACTGTGTCGTCATCATCAAAAGGCATAGAACCGGGAGATGGGCCTACCCAACTACACATATTAGTAGATGCAATGGAGGCTCGCCTTCGTCAAGTACAGGAGGAAAAATAGCAAGTCACAGAGCTCTGAAGCAAGCAAAGGAGGAAGCCCTAGAGAAACATCGGGTTGTGCAATAAGAGAAATATGACCTCCAGGTGAAGTTTGCAGAGGATGGAGAGCAGCTCCAGAAATAAAAAGAACAGTTGCTCATGGAGCAGATGGGAGTTAAAGAAGAAATAACTAGATCACTTCACTCTGTGCTAGGCCTGGCACAGATGGAAGAAGAGACAGCTGAGAACTAGGTGGGAAATCTTGTTGAAGCCATTCAGTAGCTCCAAGAAAGAGTAGCAAAACTGGAATTGCAAACAGTGTCAAGCACTCTGTAGGAAGTGAGAAATCAAAGGGAAGAAACTATCTAGAGCACAGTCAAAATAATCAAGTATTTGGCATTAGAATGAAAACAACTCAATAATCAAAGTGTAGAGACCTATGAGCTCCTTGCAAAGGACCCAGAACTAAGGAAACTGGATTCACAGCTCCAGGAGGTGAAGCAAAAAGAAGCAAAAGTACAAGCACTATTGAAGCTACTATCAGTAGTCGAGAATATGAAAAGGTCATAGGAGCAACACATAGTTCAACAATAGGTCCATGCCATCCAGATTAAAGTCATAAGAGTGACCTAGAGACTCCAGTTAGTACAAGATGAAGCCTGCACACTTTTTGAGGATATTGAGGGACAAGGTGCATAGCTAGAACAAGTAGTCACCACAGTGGAACAATTCTTGGAAGGGCCTATCACCAAGAAATTCATTCAGGATTTCGCCAAGCAGGAGGCTCTAGCAAAGCAGCAGGTCGAAGCAGCTAGAGCCAAGCTCGAGGCCTTCAAAGCAGAGTTTCCCAAATCAGAGTGACTCAGGACATGTCACAGGTGAGTGTTGGGGGCTTGTTATCCCTTAACCAAGTTTTGGAGAACCTTGGTCATGTTTGACCATTTTTGGGACTTCGACAGGCTGGTCGAAGATGAAGCACCCAGACGAAGCGGAGATCACAGGATCTCACCCCCTTTTGCAGGATTTTTGGGTTTAGGGTTTATGTAACGAGTATGGGATGTCGGCCCATGGGTATTTCCCATGTTTAGGCCCTTTTGTAATGTATAAATAGAAATCTAGGTGATGTAAGAAGTAACTAGTTAATGATTGGCTTAGTGTATGACTAGTTGGCTTTATGCAAGATTGTGTTGAGACTTGCAGAGCTAAGTGAAAGTGATTGTAAGAAGGCTCTGTGTTGTTCCAAGCTCAGGGAAGGATGATTTGGTGAGGTGCACACAGATCTCGTGTCCTATGTAGAGTTGTCTTTGTGGCTATGTGCATGTAAGAAGATTTGAAGAAGATAATAAAGAAGAAGAAGAGTTGGTGGACATAGCCCCACACTGGGGTGAACCACATATATCCTGTATTGTGGTTGCTTTGTGCAATGTGGTTGATATGTTATTGATGTGATTTATGATTAGTGTTGTAATATTTATGTTAGATGCATCTGATATAATAGCTCAGTGCTTAATAATATGAATGAATGCTAGATTTGTTTGATGCTATGTGCTGAATGGTTAGTTGTGATTGGATCTTGTTGGATACTGCGTTGCTATGTAATTAGGGTTTTAACCTGCGATGTGAATAAGGATTAAAGACTAATGAATGTTAATTGCTAAGTTTTATGTTAAAGTATTGTGATCAAAGATCTGTGTCCCAACTAGGTTGTAGACACTTGATTCCTACAACCCCCCTGCCTCTACCTCGAGTGAGACTTCATTTTCTTCGCAGGAATTGCCGAAAGGGTCGGTAGTTAGGGTTTTGTTGGTGCGTTGTTGAAGCGTTGAACCCTGGGTCTGCCTCTATGTGCCAACATAGACCATAATGGTCTAAAGTATTTGTTTGATCCTCCAAACTTGAACGCTAGGCAGAGTATATGGTTGGAATTCCTGTGTGAGTACGAATTTTATATCAAGCATATCAAAGGAAAGGAGAACAAAGCAGTTGATGCACTCAGAAAAAGAGTGCATGAACTACATGCTACAGCCATTAGCATGTATCAAAGTGATTGTACCTAATTTCCAGGAGTTGAGAATTATGATCTTGAAAGAAATGCATAATGTGCCTTATGTTGGGCACCCTGGATATCAGAAAACAGTGGCAGAAATCAAGATCCATTACCTTTGGCCATGCATGAAGAAGGAAATTGTAGGGTACATAGATAAATGCTTAGAATGTCAAAGGGTCAAGGTTGATCATAGGCACCTAGCTGGGTTGCTATAGCCATTTCCCATTCCTGAGTGGAAGTGGGAAGTGGTGACAATGGATTTCATCACAGGATTTCCTAGAACCGGCAGTAGCATGATTCCATCATGGTGGTGGTGGATAAGCTTACGAAAGCTGCCCATTTTATTCCATTGAAAACTAATCAGAATGAATATAATGTTGTTGATATCTATATGAAGGAAGTAGCACGATTTCACGGTATTCCCAAGACAATTGTGTCTGACAGAGACCTGAAATTCACCTCAAAGTTATGGAAAGGGTTATTCAAAGGGTTTAGAACGAATATGAACTTCATCGCAACCTATCATCCTGAGTCTAATGGGAAAATAGAAATGGTGAACCAAGTGATATAGGACATGTTAAGGATGTATGTGATGGGCAAACCATCTAAATGGGAAGACTACCTACACTTGGTAGAATTTGCCTACAACAATGGGTATCAAGCATCACTAAAGATGAGTCAGTTTGAAGAACTTTATGGAAGAAAGTGAAACACCCCAGTAAGCTAGGATAACCCAGCTGATAGGGCAGTGGTTGGGCTAGAGTTTCTCAAAGAAATGGAAGATAAAATGCTAAATATCGAGAATAATTTCAAGGTTTCCCAAGATAGACAGAAAAGTTATGTTGATAAGAATAGAACCCACGGTGATTTTAAAGTGGGTGATCATGTTTTCTTGAAAGTGAAAGCCAACAAAAGTTCCCTGAAGCTGGGAATTGTTCCAAGTTGGCAGCCAGATATTTTGGGCCATTTGAAATCCTAGAAAGGATTGGACCAGTTGCATATATGCCTGCATTTCCTGCATCCATGACTGTACATAATGTGTTTCATGTTTCATTTCTTAAGAAATATATGCATGATGCTAAACATGTTATTGATTAGAATGTGATTCAAGTGGAGCAAGCAGCTCCGGAATTGATCCATAGGGAAACATGGAAGCATGACGATTCTATGCGAGCAGAGTACCCGCATCTTTTTGAACATTTTGAAAATCTTGTTGTTGTTGTGTAAATACGTTGCACTGAGGATAGTGCAAAAATAAGGGGAGGGTATTGTAACACCCTAATGTCGAGCCCGTACTAAATTTTAATTATGTTTATAGGTTGGTGAGCCAAGTGGTTATAAGCTCAGATAATTATGTGTTTATTAGGCTGGTGAGCCATATGCGAAGGCCAATGAGCCTGATTTTCTATATGTAAATACCCACATCATTAATAAAATTACATTGTTGCGTGTAGACCGACCACAAAGAAGAGTTATGCGGGACTAAGTTCCACTAGGTGGGGTATATGAGGGGGCTAAGTGTCTAGGCCTAGGGGCTAATATAGAGGACTTACCTCTAAGGGAATAATATTTTACTATTATTTCCCAAAGGCTATGGATGACATAATCCATGTTTTCCTAAGTTTCTAGGAAAAAGGGGAATGAGTGCTAAGTGGAACTATAGCTCAAATAGATATGCAGTTTATAGCTGAGAAATATAGCTGATTAGGGGTTCACTTCCCATTTAGGCATTGTTTCCATCCTTGCGTCGAGACCAATTTCGAGTTTCCTCACAACCCTTAAGATTCTCTAGAAGTCTGTCACCTTCCTAATTGACCAAAGATTCAGGCATTGAACCAATTCTCCATCATCATCGCATCTGTATCTAGTACGCACCTTTGGAATCCTACAGTTTTACTTGAGTTATCCCATGGGCCGTGTGTCTCCCATCAAGCTTGACACATTTGTACTCGCCTGAGTTGTGTTGTGTCTTAGCGTTTGGTTGTTTCCATTTTCGGTGTCCATACCCGTTTTTTGTTGTTGTCATCACCCATGTGTAGCTGAATGTTGTTTCTTTTTTTCTTAGGAGCTGAATTGAAGAAGTAGGTTGTCAGGACTATGAGCAACTCTCCCAGGTGAGAGAGTTTGTTGGGAAGTGATTTCTCCTAGAAGGGAGTCGTGTAGAAGCTACAGTACTCTAAGATTCCTGGTCCAACCTATTGTTGAAGCCCAAGGTAAGGGAGGTGTAGTAGTCGATGGACTTGTATTAGTGAAGGTGTACCCTCCTAGGGTGGAGCAGGCGTGTGGGAAATGAGGTTCTATGGGTTTTGGGCATAAGAGGCTCCTAGGATAAAATATCATTCCTTTTATTCTATGCAACTTCCTTGTTGTCCTTGCCAAGCCTAGAATTCTCTTGCTGGGTGGAGTTTAGTCCCAGCTCGGGGGTGATCCATTGTTGAGCATGATGAGCAATGTGGTCTAAGGCTGGGAGGTTCATGGAAGGTCTGCACGGAGTTAGTGGTCATCTATTAAAAGATAAGAACCAATTTTGTGTTCAATGTATGTTGTGTATTTGTATTTGCATTATAATTAATGAGTAATGCTTGTATATATATATATATATATATATGTTGCATGTATGTGTTAAATGTTGCTTTTGCATGAAAATGTGTATGAGTAGAGTATTGACGTTTGTTTAATTGCATTAGATAGATATATAGTATAAGTGTAAATACCATATGTTATCTCTATCTTCCGGTTAAGTTTTATATGTGATTATCTCCGCAAAGTTACTCGGTGGCATGGCCTAGCCTATTGTTTAAGGCCATGAGTGTCACGGAAATGGTATCAAAGAAGTAAAGGAAATGTTAAGGTTTTTTGGGTAGCATTACCCAGTAGCGGTCAATGGTTAGAGGTCATTACATATTATAAAATAAATGTTCAAGAAATAAATGCTTATGTGACCCCACATAACATTCAACGTTACAAATTTCATAACTATGAACACATAGATCATTATTGTAGAATCATGACTGATACTTCCATGAAAGAGAACACTAATATCATATATAAGAAAGTATGGATAAGAAAACAGGAAGAACAGGTGAACAAATACCTGGTCCTAGAGATCACAAGGTTGGCAATAAAATGAGATGAAGACAAATCTACAATGGAAAAGGAGGATGTCAGATACATAAAGGTTTGGAAAATAAATGAAAGAAAAAGAGGACAGATAAATAAGGAACATGTTCAAGAGATTGTACTTTCATGTATTGTAGTGAAAGATGAATCCATAGAAAGAAATAAAGAAGTCATAGCTCAGAGAGATGATGAATCTACTGATGAATATGATGATGACTCTAGATCAAAGCATGAATTGTTCTAATCCATCTTCCTTAGAGACTCCCAGGTAATATGAATAATATATAGGGGGATTCTATGTGGTAGCTAAGACAAACTAGATAACCATCCTTCGAGTAGCTTGCATAGTTTGAGTAGATAGATTCAGAGCATTCAGTTAGCAAAAGTATTGTATGATAGATTAATCATTTGTAGTAGTGAAGAATTCATCATAGTACAATGATAGATGGGTAAACATTAAGGACAATTGTGTAGTGGAGTCTTGGAAAGAATAGACAGAGATGGATTTGTAAGAACACTTAGCAGGTTTGGACAAATATATGACAGTGGATGAGAGCAGGGGGAGTAGCCTCAAGGAGAGTTCAGTCAGGGGGAGCATCCCCAAGGAGAGATACACTTTTCCATTGATGTCAAAGGGGGAGAGATAGAAACATTGATGAGTATGAGCATGAATTTTATCATGACTAAGTTTTGCCATCAATGTTGATGTTTCCATCAATTCCAAAGGAAAGATTGTCAGACAATTGGTTTAGATTGATGGATAGCTAGTTTGGATTGTTGGTTGGCATTGATGTCAACCTTTGGAGAGCGATATTGTAACATACCCAACCACCAACAGACTGGGTCATTCCACTTAAACATTTCACGCTCTGATACCAATTTGTAATGTTCCCCTGCCACCCTCATCGGGGACAACGCCACTACTCCAAAACCAAACTACTCTGATACTAGATGATTAAAATTGTCCATGCCTAGGCATAGACCTGTTGGGCTATGAAAAATAGAGCTCTTTGTAGAATAAATTACATATAATCTTAATAGAAATAAATAGAGATAACATGAAAGCGTTCATGAAACGAAACACATGATATTATTAGAAGAATCAAATACATGCACTAAAATACATCATTTAACCATTAAGCATAGAAATGATACTTATATATTAATTGTAGTGCACTGACTATGTGCAGACCTTCCACGAACCTCCCAGCCTTAGACGAAGGTGCTCATCACTTTCAGTAGTGGGTCACCCTTGAGCTAGGACTAGACTCCACTGGGAAAGGCATTCCTAGTCTAGGCAAGGACAACAATAATTTGCAATGGTCTATAGGAAGGATTTCCTCCAAGGAGACACTTACGCCCACTGCTCACATAATCTCATTCCCCACATGCATGTCCCACCCCAATATTATACACCTTCACTGTCACATAGTCCATCGGTTTCTCCACCTCCCTTCTAGGGCTTCAGTAATAGGCAAGACAAGAATTCTCAGAGCTCTGTAGCTACTAGCAGACTCCCTCCAGGAGAACTCACTTCCCCAAGAAATCTCTCACATGAAGATATTTTCTCACAGTCCTGAAAACCTCCTTATTCAATCATGGGCCTGAGAACTCGCCTCTTCAAACCACAACAACAAATCGGGTAAGGCAAGGTGACGACTCAACAATTTACAGAGGTTCACAATGGTGGAAATGGCTCTAGTTGCGTGCTTGTTCAATGCATGTGTGAACTACACAAGGGATGGCAAGAATCCTAAGCATTAACTCATGTGGAAAATGTCCAAAAAAAACATAGGCAACCCGCAGGGTATAGGTTCAACAAGATATCAGTTTGGGCTCATTGCAGAGGTTTAGGATGGTCGATGGTCCAGCAATGGAATTCACGATTTTTCAGCTTCCTGCTAGCTACGTGTGTGAGTGGGAGGAATGGAAAAAGTCCCCCAAACAGTTTAAATCCCCACATATATTTTCATGTGCCTTAGATGACACATGGTGCTCATGAAGCACATTCCTCTCCATTTGGAAGTCATTCCCCTTCCCAAAATGAACTTAGGATAAATTCATATCCTCCTTACACCATTTAGAATAATAATATATATTATTCTCTGAGATCTAAGCTCTTAATATTAGCCCCTATTTCCAACCTCTTAGCCCCCTCCCTTACCCAACCTAGTGGATCCTAGTCCCCCATACTCTTTCATCATCGTTGGTCTACATGCAGTGATTCTTTTATATTAATTATTTGGATATTTACATAAACAAAGTAGGCTCCTGGCCTTAGCATCCTAGGTTCTCTGGCCCAAATATCACATAAGCCTCCTAGCTTATCATTACTTCTCTCACCAGCCTAAGAACCATGTTTACAATTCATGATTAAAACTTAGGGGCTCGTCCTTGGGGTATTAAAATCCCCTCCCCTTATTTTTTCACTGTCCTCAGTGCAATTTTGTTACACCATATCAAAACAAAATTCAAAATCTTCAAAAATATGCGAGTATTCTGCCCGCATTGCATCCTTATGCTCCCAAGTAGCATCCTCAGCACTGTACCAAGTCTATTGGACCTTTACAAGACATATGGCTCGATTCTGGAGCTGTTTGATTTTCTGGTCCGGAATGCGTACCAGATGAACTTGGATAGCACCTTCTTTCTCCACCCTAATCACATTCCAATCAATTACATGTTTAGCATCAAGTATATATTTCTTGAGAAATGATACATGGAATACATTATGAACAGACATAAATTCATGAAATGCAATCATATAAGCTACTAGACCAATCCTTTATATGATTTCAAACGGTCCACAATATCTAGCTGCCAACTTGGAATGGTTTCCCAACTTCAGTGAACTTCGATTGGCCTTAACCTTAAAGAATACATGATCACCCACTTAAAAATTCCTGTGATTTCTACCCTCGTCAGCATATATTTTCTGCTTGTCTTGGGAAGCCTTTAAATTTCGTTTAATCCTCAACATTTTCTCTTCCATTTATATGAGAAATTATGGCCCAATCACTTCCCTATCATTTGGATTGTCCCAACTTATAGGAGTGTTGCACTTTCTACCATAAAGTGCTTCAAATGGGCTCATCTTCAGAGATTCTTGGTACCCGTTGTTTTAAGAAAACACTACCTAGTGTAGATAGTCTTCCCACTTTGATGGTTTTTCCATCACATACATTCTTAACATATATTTTGTTACTTGGTTTACCCTCTCTATCTTCCCATCAAACTCGGGATGATAGGTTGTACTGAAGTTCAGATTGGTTCTGAACCCCTTGAATAATCCCTTCCAAAATTTTGAAGTGAATATTGGGTCTCTGTCAAACACAATTGTCTTGGGAATACCATGTAATTGGACCACTTCCCTCATATATATATCATCAACATTGGTTTCTTTGTGAATAGTCTTCAATGGAATAAAATGGGCAACCTTGGTAAGGTTGTCCACCACTACAATGATAGAATCATGATGCTTGCTTGTCCTTGGAAATTTGGTGATGAAATCCATTGTCACCACTTCCCACTTCCACTCAGGATTGGGTAATGGCTACAGCAACCCAGCTAGGTGTCTATGCTCATCCTTGACCCTTTGACACACCATACATCTGACAATGTACTCATCATTTTCTTTCTTCATACCTGGCCAATAGTATTGGCTCCTGACTGATGCCATTGTTTTCTGATATCTAGGGTTCCCAACATAAGGCACATTATGCATCTCCTTCAAGAACATACATTTCAATTCTAGAGAATTGGTATAAATTTTGTTTTCATGTACAGGATAATTCCATCATCTCCCAATTTATAATCTTCGACTATTTGTTGCATTTTACCTTGCTGTAATTTTATTACCATCTCCACGTACTGCAAATCTTCTTTTGCAGCTTCAGAAGTTTTACCTTTAAGATCTGTTCGGTACATGCTAATGGTTGTAGCATGTAACTCATGCACTCTCATGTTGAGTGCATCAGCCACCTTGTTCTCCCTTCCTTTGATGTGCTTGATATCAAATTCATACTCACAAAAGAATTCCAACCATCTGCTTTGCCTGGCATTTAAAGTTAGTTGATCAAACAAATACCTCAGACCATTATGGTATGTCCTCTGTTCGAATTTCTTTCCCATGAGGTAGTGCCTCCACTTCTTTAAGGCATGTACTATGGCTTCCAACTCCAAACCATGAGTGGCATAGAGCCTTTCATGCTCCTTCAAATTTCTAGATTCAAAACATACTACCAAACCATTATGACTGAGGACTCCTCCAAGTCCCTCTTTGCATGCAACTTTGCAAACCATGAAGTTCTCATTATGATTTGCAATTATCATAATCATAGCATTGGTTAACAAGTGCTTCAATTGCTGGAAGCTCTTTTCACATTCTACTGTCCATTGAAACTTCACCCATTTCCTTTGCAAGGAAGCGATTAGGTGAGCAATCCTTGAAAACCCTGCAATAAATATTTTTTAGTAGCCAACTAGACCCATGAAGGATCTGACTTATGTCACATTCTTGAGTGTTGGCCATCCTCTAATGGCCTCTATCTTTTCAGGATCCATAACTATCCCTTATTTGGATATGATATGCCCCAAATAATGAATTGGGTTCTGATAAAACGAGCACTTGATCCATTTGGCATACAACTGGTGTTCTCTTAACACTTGCAACACCATCCTCAAGTGAGGCTCATGTTCTTTTTCATCTTGGAATATACAAGGATGTCATACAAAAATACAATTCGTCCAAAAATACAATGAAAAACTTGTCTAAGTACTCTCGAAAAACACCATTCAACAAACACATGAAAACAACTTATGCATTTAATAACACAAATGGCACCACTGTAAACTCATAGTGACCATGCCTTGTTCTGAAGGAAGTATTGTTGATATCTTCATCTTTAATACGTACCTGATGGTATCCTGACCTGAGATCAATCTTTGAAAATATCCTTGCATCCTTCAATTGGTCGAAGAGACCATCAATCATTGGCAAAGGATACTTGTTCTTCACAAATACTTTATTTAACCCCCTGAAATCAATACACAATCTCAAGGTCCCATCTTTTTTCTTCACAAATAACACTGTGGCACCCCAAGGTGGCACACTTGGGCTTATGTACCCCTTCTTCAATCGCTCTTCAATATGGATTCGCAACTCCTTCATCTCTGGAGTACTCATTATGTAGGGATTCTTTGACACTGGAGCTGCTCGAGGAATCCAATTTATAGAGAAATCAATATATCTCTTTGGGGATAGTCCTGGTATCTCCTTAAACACATCCTGAAACTCTTTTAGGACTAATTTATCTTATATATCTAGCACCCCATCCTTAGGTGTTTCCTCCATATGAGATACAAACACTTGGAAGCCCTTCCTATAACACTTCTTCAGTTTCATTGTTGATATTTCTCGGACAGTGACTGCCCTAGGAATTCCTTGGACTTCTCTTGAGTTTCCTTCCTCATCTAGGAAAGTGAATGCCTTGATATGACAATCTAATATGGCATGGTTTTGGTCCAACCAGTCCATACCAACTAGACAATCATATGAACCCAAAGGAAATATGTTCATATTTTCCTTTGTATTCATCCCATTCATGCCCAATGGACATGACTTAACCAACTCAACAACCATTCTTGGCTCCTGTAGCCAGTTATACCAACCAATATTTCCCATTCTTGCATCTTGGAAATTGAAATATTTCCACTACCTTAGGATTTATATAGCTATGACTAGCGCCTGAATCAATTCAAATATTAAATGCATGGTTATTGATCATACCTTCTACTTCAATCATATGTGATTTAAACTCTACTCGATTGTTGTCCAGGGATGCATAGATCTTTCGCACACTTTCTCCAATGTCCTCCATTGTTTTTGCTTGATGGAAATTGTGGAAAGCTCTCACTTTTTCAGCTTTGTGAGGACAATCCCTATACTTATGATCTCCTTTACAACCCCAACATTTCATTGGTGATTGCCTTGTCCTTTTCACACCTGCCTCATCCATCTTGGGCTCTATAAAAGTTGGTTGTCCCCGAGGATTATTTCGGAAGAATGGAGGCTTTCTCCCCTTCTTCCTCAGATATCTGCTAAACTTCTTCTTGTCTTGCCAAGCCTTCTGGAAGGTAGGCTTTCCTTTTTTTTCATCATAAAAGCACTTATCTCCTCATATGGTTTCTTCCAAAGTTGTAGGATCATCATATTGAATCTTGTCACTGATGAAGGATGGCAGTCCACTCATATATCTCTGGATCTTAACTATCTCATCTTTGATGAAGGATACATACGTCAACAGTTCCAAGAATCTTCTTTCATACCCATCAATGGTCATGTTTCCCAACTTGAGTTCAAAGAAATCTTTCATATTTTTATCATAATACCTCTTGGTCATGTATTTCTTCTCAAAATACTTCTTGAATTCTTTCCACGTCACATATTTCTCTTTGAGGTGTTGTACTTGCACAAGTTGATCCCACCACATGGATGCCTTTCCTTTTAGCTTATAGATGGAGATTCTTCCCTCTGCATGAGAAGAATAGTTATGAAATTAGAAGTACTTCCTCATGCCTAGCAGCCATGTCTCAGCATCTTCATCCTTCTTGTGCTCTACATCAAAAGTAGGAGGTTTGATATTATTCATTTCTCCTTTCAACTCATCCACCCCATACCTCCTATGCTTATTGACAAGGGATGTACTTAAGTTTCTATGTTCCCTCCTATTGGAATGCCTTTTAGAGTGGTGGTGATGCCTACTGACACTCCTTGATCTTCTTTTCTCATCAGGGGACTTGTGGCTTCCTGACTTGTTGGACCCACTATCCTTGTCTAACTTCTGCTCAATTTTGTCCAGGATTTTTATTAAATTCATGTTGAAGTCTTCCTACTACTATTTGGCCTTCATGATCCTTTCATTATCATCTTTTTGGCTCTAGACATCTATCTGCAATTTTTTTATGGTCTCCACCAGATTGATGTCTTCCTCCTTTCCTTTTCCATGTCCATTGGAATTTGTTCCTTCAATTCCCAGATGGACATTCATTCCTCTAACCTCAACTTACTGACTTTAATTCTTTGGTGCATCCTCCATCTCTCTGCACTCCAGAAATATTCTTTTCTATTTTGGCAGCAGAAAACTCTACAAAAGTGTGCAGCCAACAGAACTCTTGTCAGGTTATCTATCTGAACCAAAACCATGCAAACATGTACCATTCTGGTTTACAAATGATCGTAATTACTTCTACTGATTTTATGATAAATTTTACTATCCATATACAATTTTTGGGTGAACATTTTTCCTCTACTTTTCCAGACCTTTCCAAGGACTGCTCCCTTGCTCAATTATGAGTTTTGAGCAAGAAGTTATGACTATTTGAGAAATGGTGTTTCCTTAAAGGTGATCTATGTTCAATTGTTCTTAATTATCAGAGTCAAATTGGCCCTTGGATCCATGCTAGATCCTCTCTTCATCTTCACATCCTTTTCCTTACTTCTTTGGATGCAGGTTTGTTCAATTAGGGATCTCACAGGCTCCTTCTCTAATCCCTTCTTTGTTTCAAACACAATTTTGGGCACTCACCCCTTTTCTTCTGTTAAGAACCAAATATCAATATAGCATAGAAAAAACTCAAAATAAGTACTCAACACCTTGAAAAAGAGATAATTTCATATAATAAGCCTCTTCGAGGGGGAAACCTCCTTTTACCCCACATAAATGTTTAAGTACAAGATGATTCCAAATGACAATGTCTCCTTGGTATATATAGGAGACTAGGAGGTATAATTACAACTAATGGAATAAAGCCGACATAAATAAAATAACATTACTAATGTAATATGCCCCAATTAAGCGGTAATGAGCCAATATTAGGGCTTAACATGCCCCTCCCCTTGAGACAAGTGTTGTCCACAACGTTGGAGTAACTCTGGATGCTTTTGTATAAAAGACTAATCTTCTAAAGTGGAATCTTCAGCCGATAGTTTCCTCCATTTAATGAGATACTCTCAAATGGATCTATTCTTCAGCTGGCGAATTCTTGTGTCAGTGATGGCTTCAGGCTCCAATATGATTTTTCCTTCCTCGTCAAGTTCTGGAAATATAGTTTGAACTGGGATCTTGTCACCTATAACCTTCTTTAAGGATGAAGCATGGAAAATTGGGTGTACTCGTGAAGATGCAGGCAACTCCAATTTGTATGTCATAGTACCAATCTTTTGCAACATCTCATAAGGGCCATAGTACTTTGGTGATAACTTATTATCCTTCTTGGCTTGCTTGAGGGACATCTGTTTGTACGGTTGTAGTCTTAAAAACACCCAATCCCCTACTTCAAAACGTCTTTCACTACGATGTTGATCTGCTTGTTGTTTCATGCAATTATGTGCCATGGTCAGGTTGTCCTTTAAGACTTGGAGAACTTGTTGTTGATTTTTGATGTGATTTTCCACTACTTCAACCTTAGATTTTTTTTTTAGAGAAGAAGTGATGGAAGGAGGGTGGTATCCATAGAGTGCCATAAATGGTGTCATTTTTGTTGCGGTATGAAAGGAAGTTTTATACCACCATTCTGCCAAGGGTAACCATTTGAACCATTGTGTTTGTTTATCAGAGACAAAGAAACGAAGGTAGCCTTCCAGACATTTTTTCACTATCTTGGTGTGTCCATCATATTGAGGATGATAGGATGAGCTATGAGCCAATTGAGTACCCAAAAAGGAAAATAATTATGTCCAAAAATGTCCAGTGAAGATGGGATCTCTGTCACTTACAATAATCTTTGCGCTTCCATGTAGCTTTTGAACTGTCTCTATGAATGCGTTGGAAACTATACTAGCTTTGAAGGGATGGGAGAGTGCACAAAAGTGTGTGTACTTGGTCAGTCTATCAACAATCACCATGATAACACTCTTTCCTTTGGACTTCGGTAACCCTCTGATGAAATCCATGGAAATCTCCTCCCAACACTGATTTGGGATGGATAATGGTTGTAAAAGACCTAGGGTGTTAATTGTTTCCACCTTATTTTGTTGGCAAACCAAACATATTTCCACAAACCTTTGAACATAAGTTTTAAGGCCATCCCAAAACAAATCCTTCTTGACCCTATGGTAGATTTTCAAAAATCCTGAGTGCCCTCCTACTGGAAAGGTGTGAAATTCCAATAGTACCTTTTGTTTGATTTGGGAGTTCCTACATAAATATAAGCAATCTTTGTACCATAGTGAATCATGTTTCCATGTAAATGTATCTGATGCACTGGAATCCTACTGCAACCTTTGAATGAGAGTCCACACTTTTTCGTCATTCTTCCATTCATCCCTTGCTTCTCTTATCCAATCGGGTTGGATGATCAAGATAGCACAGAGAAAGGCCTCAACATTTTCATCCTTTCTTGATAGTGCATCTGCCACAACATTTTTCTTCCCCTTTTTATAGACGATTTCAAAATCATAACCCAATATCTTGGTTACCCATTTTTGTTGTTCTTCTAAAGATAGTCTTTGTTCCAAGAAGTATTTAAGACTATCATAATATGTTTTGACCTTGAAGTGCCTACCTATTAGGTAAGGACTCCATTTCTTCAATTTATGTAGTATTTCCATCATTTCCTTCTCATAAATGGGTTTGTGTAAGTCCTTTCCCTTGAGTGGTCGACTTTCAAAAGCTAGGGGCCTTCCTTCTTGCATTAGGACATCACCAATTCCATTTACCGAGGCATCACATTCCACAATAAAGGTTTTGTGAAGTTTGGAGTGGTCAAGACAGGATCTTTGCACATCACCTCTTTAAGTTGTTCAAAATCTTTAGTTGCCTCTAGAGTCCATGAAAATGCATCCTACTTAGTTAGTGTCATTAAAAGTGCTACTATTCTTCCATAGTGTCGAACAAACTTGCGGTAGTAACTTGTCAAACCCAAAAATCCTCTAAGATTCTTCAATGTTTTGTGAATCGGCCAGTCCATCATGGCCTTAATATTGTTAGGGTATACCTTGACACCTTCATGAGATAAAATATCACCCAAATATTCTACCTCCTTCACTCAAAAGAAATATTTGGATGGTTTGGCATATAGTTGTTGCTCCTTTAGTCGTTGTAGCACCTTGTCAACATGTCACACATGATCCTCCCAAGACTTGCTATAGATTAGTATATCATCAAAAAATACTAACACAAATTTTCGAAGGAAGGGCTTGAAAATGGAATTCATCAACCCTTGGAATGTGGAAGGTGCATTTGTAAGGCCAAAATGCATGACCGAAAATTCACAATGGCCTTCATGAGTTTGGAACGTTGTTTTTGGGATATCTTCTTCCTTCATTCTAATCTGATGATACCCTAAACGAAGATCCAATTTTGTGAAATAGATTTCTCCATGTAGTTCATCTAACAGTTCATAAATGATGGGAATGGGAAACTTGTCTTTAATAGTGATGTTGTTGAGCTCTCTATAATATGGACACATACGGCATGATCCATCTTTCTTGAATACCATTACCACTGGTGTAGAGTAAGAAGTTTGGCTAGGTCTAATAATGCCAGCCTCTAACATTTATTCAACCATGCGCTCAATTTCACTCTTCTAGGCATAAGGGTATCTATATGGCCTAATGTTAGGAGGAACACTCCCAGGAATTAGGTGAATTTCATGATCATGATTTTGAGTGGGTGGAAGACCTTTGGGAATATCTTCAAATACTTTGGAATGCTTATCAATGATCCCTTGGAGATATTCAGGAATAGATGGCTTAGATTTTTGAACATCTAGTGAGCATAGTTGTGCAATAATGCCTTGATGCCCCTTTTTCAATAATTTTGTCATGCCACTATAGCTTATCACCTTACTGGGTTTACCTGTGATACCTCTTAACCAATTTCTTTTCCTTCCAATGAAAATTTCATGAAAAGTTCTTGAGAATTAAAAGCCATTGTTCCTAATGATTGTAACCATTGGATTCCTAGTACAACATCAACACCACCCATGGGTATAGCAATCATTGAACTATTCATTACATATTCCCCCATAGTAAGATTGATCTTATTGCATTTTCTTGAGCAATTAATAGTTCCTCCATCTGCAATCATTACTTGAAACTCTGGCACTAGATATACAAAGCAATTGAGAGCTTTGGCTAATTTATAGTGAATGAAATTATGAGTACTGCCAAAATCAATTAGGACAATTACCTTTTTCTTTTTGATGTATACTTCGATCTTGAGGGTTTGAGGAGTGCTAATTCCATCCAATGCATTACACGATATCTTGGGAGTCAATTCTTCAGACGAAATTGCTTCTGCGTTTTCATCTTGAGAAGGTTCTTTTTCTTGTTCTTCTTCCTCTTCACAATATATGTAGAATAATTTCTTCTCACGACACTTATGTCCCTTTCTGTACTTGTTGTCACAATTAAAGCATAAACCTTTTTATTTTCTTTCCTCCAATTGTTGAGGTGTCGACCTTGTAGGTTGAGGTGTTTTAGAAGAAGGAGCATTATTCTCTCTATAGATGTTAGGATTGGTCCTTCTAGTATCCATAGCCATATTTTTACTTTCAACATTTCTTTCCACCCTAAATGCATTCTCCAATGATTTGGGTTCCCAAAGGAAAACCTCATGTTGAATGTTATCCCTTAAAGCTCCTATGAATACATCAATCAAGTGCTCATCTGAAATATCAGTTACCTTTATATTCAATCTTTGGAAGTTCTCAATGTGCTCGATAACGTAACACTTTTGCTTGAGATTTATCAATTGGCTAAAGAAGGTATTGCTCCTTGTATCATCATAGTGTGCTATCATTTCTTCCATGAAAATTGTCCAAGTGATGAGTGATTTGCAAGAACAAATCCATCGATACCATACAAATTGATTGGGTTCTAAATATAAAGAATCAATTCGTACCTTTTGTGTATGTGGAACATTATGTAGATCAAAGAATTGCTCCATCTGAAGTATCCATGTGATTGGGTCCTTTCCATCAAACTTCCTCA
>ML777551.1:491215-514672 GCA_009831015.1 Picea engelmannii
TCAAACTTCCTCATATCGATCTTAGGAACGTGGTTGGTCTTCAACCCAAAGTTGGAATTTCTCCATTCTTGATTCACCTTCCTTGTGTCCTCATCATGAATTTCATGGGATACATTTTCACTTTCAGGTGTCCTCTCTATTAGGAAATTTTCCAATCCTTCCATGATCTCCCCTTTTAAAGCGTCCATATTAGTGTTTATTGCCTCAAACGTAGCTTATGTTGAATCCATCATCTCTTGTAGTTCATCTTTTGTTATTGTCTTCTTTTGTAAATCATTTATGTCCCTACGCATTTCTTCACCTTCATCAAGAGTCCAAGTAGGATTGTCTGGAGGCTTATTTGGTGTAGAAGTTCCCTTTTTTGGTGGCATGTTGGCCAAGTATCACTTTAAAACTTGATTTTGAGGTGGTTCTGCTAGACAATCTTCCTTTTATTGTATCTACAAACTTTCGACCCTTCTGAGTATGAAATTTTATTTTTTGTAGGTCTCTAATATTTCCTCTTTTCAATGCCACAAGTCTGATAAAAATTGGATGTGCCAAGTGGAATTTACAGTAACTTCCCCACAACTTGCTGATTTTTGGCCTTTCCAGGAGATATCACTTGTATAGCGTGCCCCACAAAAAATAATTGATATACAATTCTTAAACTTGTACCAAAACTACTACAGGATGTCCACTATCCAATGAAACTAGTCTCACTCAATTTGGATACTCTAGGAATAAGTTATGATTGTTTTACCCAGAACACCTTCTTGAGACTAGTCAATAGGACTAGTCAGATACCCTATCTTCCACAGGGTGTATCTACAAATTTAAGATGACCCGGAAGCTAAAATTTCTACCAAATATACCTTACTAATTTATGTCAACATCCTCCATAGTTCAAGGTCTTTATCCGTCTAATAAATATCCTCCAATCCATTCCTTCTTAATCATTGTAGAAAAAAAGTTATAGTGAAAATGCCACGGTGTCTCAGATGTAGCAGCAAAACCCCAAGACCTTGATCTCTGATACCATATGTTAAGAACCAAATATCAATATAGCATAGAAAAACCTTAGAATAAGTACTCAACGCCTTGAAAAAGAGAGAATTTCATATAATAAGCCTCTTTGAGGGGGCAACCTCCTTTTACCCCACATAAATGTTCAAGTACAAGATGATTCCAAATGACAATGTCTCCTTAGTATATATAGGAGACTAGGAGGTATAATTACAACTAATGGAATAAATCTAACATAAACAAAATAACATTATTAATGTAATATGCCCCAATTAAGGGGTAATGATACAATATTAGGGCTTAACATCTTCAACCCTGGAACACATGTGACCATAGTTGTGACCCAGTGCTATCATATAGGTGCTTATACGAAGCCTTGAGAGATTCAAGCTCCTGAACATTGGCTTTATAAGTTCTTGTTACTTCATGCCTCCCTTCTCTCGAATGCCAAACTGGGGAACCCTTGCATAGTACATCTTTGGAGCTTCATAGCTTCGTACAACTTACACCTTGTTTTTCCCCCGAACTCCCGGATTGATGAACTCTTAGAGTCTCATCAACATCCACTTATCAATGTACAACCCGACAGAGTTATGGAGTGGACACGTGGCAACAATATAGTGTGCCAATGTCACCCTTGGTGACATCAATCCTCCGCATCACTCTGGAACTTCGGTCTCTGGCAGATTCTCCTTCGGCACATCACGAAACCCCCAAATCGTCAAAGTCCTGAACTTCAAAGCCCTCCGGGGTCCACTTAGCTCTGTTTTCATCAATCCAGGTGGAGACACATGGGCCCACTATCGAGCAATACATTTTGGATCACTATTGGTTCTAAGATCCTATGAAAAGCTACAAAACTCAATGATACATGGCATGCCTAAAGAAGGTCCACATCACCCCCCTATGATGTCATCATGCCACGTCACTTCAGAACTTCATGAATTCAATACTTTGGAACTTTGAATATCTCTTCCTCCCATGCAACCACAAACCATTTCTTTGGGAGTGTCGAAAATCCAAACCTTCTTAATCTTTGGTCATGTATCCCTTCGAATAGATGGTCCAGATTAGTTCTGTACTTTGAGACTTTGACATTCTTCTCCACTTATAGTTTTAAAACATCTGGAGGGGAAAGGTTCGAAGGACTTCGGTTCTTATCCTTCATGCATCTTCTCTAGATCCAATGGATGTGAGGGGGTTTTCAATTCCCGAACTATTCCAACAACTCAAGTTTAACTTTGTGGCCCAATACCACACCTACTGTGGTTTATCAAACCACTATCCCTCCTAAGATTTCCAATACCACCCAAGAGCTCTCTCAACATCCTCTTGGCACTTTGTACATCAATTATGTCCCTTTGGACAACAATTCCCATGGAATTTCTTTTTAACCACTTGTACGACCCATCCAGGCTCAGTGTTGAAACCTTGGATCTGATACCAATTTGCAACATACCTAGCCTCCCATGTCGGGTCATGCCACTTAAAAATTCCACGCTCTAATACCAATTTGTAACATACCCAGCCACCAACAGGTCAGGTCATGCCACTTAAAACTTTCACACTCTAATACCAATTTGTAAGGTTCCCTGGCCACCCTCGCTGGGGACAATGCCATTACTCTAAAACCAAACTGCTTTGATACTAGATGATTAAAATTTTCCATGCCTAGGCATAGACCTGCTAGGCTATGGAAGACAGAGCTCTTTTCGGAATAAATCACATATAAACTTAATGTAAATAAATAAAGATAACATGAAAGCATACATGCAGCGAAACACATGATATTATTATAATAATCACAAACATGCACTAAAATACATCGCTTAACCATTAAGCACATAAATGATACGTATCTCTTAATTGTAGTGCACCACCTGCGTGCAGACCTTCCATGAACCTCCCATATTTAGACCACACTGCTCATCACTCTGAGCAGTGGTTCACCCTCGAGCTGGGACTAGACTCCACCGAGCAAGGGATTCCTAGTCTAGGTAAGGACAATAGGAAGTTGCACCAGTCTATGGGAAGGATTTCGTCCAAAGAGCCACTTACACCCACCACTCATATAATCTCATTCCCCACATGCCTATCCCACCCTAGGAGTATACACCTTCACTGTCACACAATCCATTGGCTGGTTCACCTCCTTTCCAGGGCTTCAACAATAGGTCGGACAAGAATTCTCAAAGCTTTGTAGCTGCTACTGGACTCCATCTAGGAGAACTCACTTCCCCAAAAAATCTCTCACCTGAAGAGAGTTGCTCACATGCCTGAAAACCTACTTCTTCAACCACAAGCATGAAAACCTACCTCTTCAAACCACAACAACAAATTGGGTAAGGAAAGGGGATGACTCATCAATTTACATAGGTTCACAATGGCAGAAATGGATCTAACTGCATGCTTTTTCAGTGTGTGCATGAACTCCATAAGGGATGGAAAGAATCCTGAGGAAAATAGCCAGATGAAACACAGGCAACCTGCAGGGTATAGGTTCAACAAGATATCAATTTGGGCGTGTTTCATAAGTTTGGGATGGTTGAGGATTCAACAATGGCATTCACATTTTTCCTGCCTCCTTCTAGTTGTGTGCGTGAGTGGGAGGAATGGAAAATGTCCCCAAAAAAGTTCAAATCCCCACATATATTTGCATGTTCCTGAGATGACACATGGTGCTCATGAACTGTGTTCCTCTCCATTTGGAAGTCGTTCCCCTTCCCCAAAGGAACTTAGGATAAATTCATATCCTCCTTACATCATTTACAGTAATAATATATATTATTCTCTGAGATCTAAGATATTAAGCTTAGCCCCTATTTCTAGCCTCTCATCCCCCTCCCTTACCCATCCTAGTGGAGCCTAGTCCCCCATACTCTTTCATCGTGTTCGGTCTACACACAGTGATGCTTTTATATTAATGATTTGAATATTTACATATACAAAATAGGCTCTTGGCCTTAACATCCTAGGCTCTCTCGCCCAACTATCACATAATCCTCCTAGCTTATCATTACTTGGCTCACTATTCTAATAAACATGTTTACAATTTATGATTAAAAATTAGGGGCTCAACCTTGGGGTATTACAGATATTGTAGATTGATGTCAACCCTTGATGAAAGTCTGCTAGAAAATTTCGGTAACCCCAATAGTATGATTAAGGGACTTCATATTGATTGATGTATAAGGGCATGAATATCAGTGAATTTATAGGTAATACTATTCTAGATGGATAATATATGTCATTCCATTTACGGTTATATGTGGAATGTCACATAAATCCTCATGGTTAGAGAGTTATGACCATTTGAAGTTGGAGAACCCTCATGAGTTATCTAGAAGCCTATAGAAGGTCAAAGAAGTCAAATTATTCTAGAATCACCTAGAAGAAGTTGACCAGTCAAAGTGGTTAGTCATGGGTTAAGTGGTTGCAACAAGAAAACAATTAAAAATAAATTAGTTTCAACTAGAATTGGAGAGTTTACTGTTTGTGGATAAAATGGTTAAGTGGAAAAAGTGGTTAAGTGGACAAAGTGTCTAAGTGGACAAATTTGATTAAGTAGACAAAGTGGTTAAGTGGAAAAAGTGGCTAAGTGGACAAAGTTGGTTAAGTGGACAAAGTGGCTAAGTGGACAAAGTGGTTAAGTGGACAAAGTGGTTAAGTGGATACTTCTAGAGGAAGCTACTTGGAGAGTATAAATAAGAGAGCAAGGGTCTCCCATTAGTATCTATTGAGCATATTGAATATCTACAAGTGAATAAGGTAACCAAAGGAGATATAAGGATAATTTCAGAGGGAAGGTGAAGTAAATAAAGCCTAAATTCAACTGAGGATAAAGCCTTTTGATGATGCTTTCTAAGCTATGCTATTTACAGGTCATCTCACCATTTTTGCAATAACTTGTTTTATAGAATGATTGATACAGAAACACCTGGAGGATGTTGAGAAAACATATCCCAATAACAGTGATAAACATTTCATCTTGTGGGTCGTTGTAGTTTGGGAGTTACACTCCATGGAAAATAGGGTTTGTGGCTAGTCCTGAAACTAGTCTAAAACATGTGTTTCGGGTAAAAATGTCATAATGTCTTCATGATAGATCCAAATTATATACGAACAAATGTATTGGTTACAGTATATTCTGTAGTATGTTTTTTACCATTTTCAGATCCATACAAAAATATTTTGTGTGGGACATGCTATACAAGTTCACTCTCTATAATAATCCACAATTCAGCAAGGTATGCCATTTTTGCTATAACTCCTTTTCTGGGAGGTTCCAAGTAGTGAAACCCGGAGGAATTTTAGACAAGACACTGACGAACATTGTGTACTATTTTCATATCTTTATTCATTACACATACATATTTATTATTATTTCAAGTAAGGGTTGTTGACTAATCAAAAATTAGTCATGTGAGACTAAAGTAAAGTTTGATGAAAATTTTAGTCTCTTCTTGTTAAATTTAAGGAAGGTTTGAAGGTATGTGATCATATCCACCAGGTCTGTTACAAAGTTACAAATCATATTTGGATAATGAAATTGATGAGGACTTTTGGTTGAGGTATGTTGTTAAAGTTATTGATACAGACAGAGGTTGTATAACAGTGAGGTTCTAGCACATGGTTTGATGTACAAACTTGTGGCATAGTGTTTGAGGTATATGTGATCAGGTCAGATTGGTTGATGAGTATATAGTGACATATTTGATAGGACAGGTTGTGACTATGACATATCCAGTTTCTACATTTGGAACTTATATTTCAGGGCGGTTGGACGGGGAAAGTATAGGTGGTTGTAGCCACCTTTCGGTTGTCATCGGAGAACATAGGGGGTTGTATCCTTCTTCTGGTTGTATCGAGATAAATGGGTAGTTGGATCTTCCCTCAGTTTCTATCCAGAGAAACTAGGGGGTCGGAGCCTCCTTCCAGTTGTAGCTAGAGAATTGGAAGTTGGTGCTTCCTTGAATGTAATTCCTGACATATAAGAAAAGCATTTTGTGGTTTTCTCCGGCATTGGGTTTCCATGTAAATATGGGTGTGATATGCATTGTGTGGATGTGTTTTATATTGTTTATTATGCACTGATGAATGTTAATTCTTATGACACAGTAAGATATTGATGATGAACATGTTTGAATAAGTAAAAGAATATACTTTGTGGTTTAAAGGATTAACAATTGGTATAATTTCTCATTATTGATTCACCCCCCCCGCCCCCTCTCCTCTCATTAATCCAACATTTGTCAAATTCGTTTGGGAGAGATAGCGGTAGAACATACTGTAACAAAAAAATGAATAATTATTTGTTTCGACCAAAGTAGACAAAAAAAAAAAACTTAAAATATGAATAAGGACAATATATAAATATGTATACCAAAATTATTACCTTAATGAAGGTATGCCAATCATGTGTTTTTACCCCACCAAATTCACCTTTCTTTGTTAATATATTATTTATGTTTGAAGAAAAACCCATGGGAAATTTAATTCTTTGAATGACCTCTTTTACATCATTGCTTTGTTTCTCTGTTAATAACCATGGAATATTATTTTGGTCTCCATCTCTATTTTATTGGATCACACTTCGCATTGCATGATTGGCTTCCTGAATGTCAGTAGAAATTTTGAAATTTTTTTATTTATCCTTCCTACCATATATGATTCGCCATGACATTTTTGTCACATTCTTCTCGATATGCATTGTATCAAACAAATGAGCTATTTTTATCTCCTCATAGTATGGAAACCTCATGAAATGAGTGGGATAACATTTCATTCCTCATGGAATCTCATTATTAATACCTTCATGATAGTGGCCTTCATGAAGCATAAAATAAATCACAACAATAATGATCAAATACGGTAAAATAAATTCAATGATTAAAATAATAATTCAAAACATTACATATACAATACATAAAGAAATTGCATACCTTGACAATTTCTATTATATTCCAACCTCCATAAGTGAGTTTTCATTCTTCATGGTTTTAAACCAGCCTCTTCTTTCCCATTGAAAAGATGTTTTTCAATAGTATGATACCTATGGTTCTTAGGGAGGAGGTGCCTATACTCATCTAACACCACCTTTCCTAAAAAATTTGAATGAAGATACTTCATCTTAGGACCACAAACTGGACATGCAAAATTACCCTTTGTTTGAAGACCTACAACAGATGGATTAATGTCAATTATACAATGAGATTATTTAAAAATTAAACATGCAACATGATATCTTTAAAAAATTATATAGTATTAAAGACCAATAGAATGCTACATACCACAAAAATGTGTTAGTCATGGGCATCATGAATTGTCCATAAAAGTATTCCACGAAATTTAAATTTCTTCTCCTCGGTTGGTTTACAGATGTCATACATAGTGATGTCAACCCATAAATTTAGTAGCTCGTTTATAAGAGGCCCGATATATACATTCATATCTTTAACTTGGTACTTACCTAATTGCTTGAAATTACACATAGTTACTATAACCATGATATGTATATATAAGTAAATAAACAAACAAAAGATATTATGCAAAAAAAGAAACAAATGAAAATGTTACATTCAAAAAATTAATGTAAACAAATACCTGGAATAATCATTGTCAACATTATGTGATCCCTCTTTATTGACATCCAAGGAGGAATGTTATTGCTGATAACAAAAATAGGCCACACTGAGTAAATAGACCTAAGCTCTCTGAATGGATTAACATCGTCAGCTGCGAATGAAAGCCTAACATTACAAGGTTCATCTTTGAAATCTGCCCATTTTTTCTCAATTTCTCTAAATGCATAAACATCGGCATACATTCGAAGAAAACCATCTCCACTTATGTTATGTGCATGGTAATGCATAAATTTTGTTATTCTTTCACACCTAAACAATCGTTGCAAACATGGAATTATGGGAATATGACGAAGAACCTTTCGAGGCACCCTTTTTGTTACTTGATCGGTTCAATATCTATTGATAAGACATTGCGGGAATTCTGTTTTTGAAGCATGTTGTCCATAATATATAATATGATCATTAGGAAATGCATCTGTAGTTTGATAATCCATTCCAATGTATTTCATAATGGCATGCAAATCTTGATATGTGCAAGGTAAAATATTTGACGATGGTAACAAAAATTCACCTAACAATCTACAACATAACAAATAACTAGTTAATGTAAAGAATATTAATTGTAAAATTTGCATTCTTATTTTACACATTAATTAACACTAAAAAAAATAGAAAAAATTCAACATTTATGTATATGAGATGAAACATATTACATACCTTAGGATCTATGTCATACAAGTGTTCGAAAAATTATTCATAACCTTTAAGTTCACTAGCAACAATGTAGTGGAGAGAAGATTCTCTCTTGAGCCTTCATAAAGTCATTTATTTTCCTTTTCTAATAGAGGTTCATCATAAATACCATCACTATCCTCATCCTCATCCGGTCGAGAAAACAAATCTTATATCATTTGATTTGTCCCATCATCTTATTGCATGTGATCATTAACTTGATTTGTCCTATCATCTTCTTCCATGAGATCCTCATTTGCTTGATCATGTTCCTCAACTTGTACAACATCATTTCTACTACTACTTGGTGCAATATTCTGAAAAACGTTAGAGGGAAACTCTAACTTTATAATTACAAAAAATCATGTAAAATTAGTGTGTATAACAAATATTCAAACAGTTGTCCCTGAGGTGTAGGATAGTTGGTGATGGAGTGTGTTGTTAAGGCACTTTGTGATGTTAAAGTCACTGGTTCGAAACCTGCGGGGACAAGAAATTCAGCCATGTTAAGGGTTGGTGTGGCTTAGGTCGGGTGCGATCCCTAGGTGATTTTAATGGATTAGATGCCCCTGATTTGTGGCTTCTCAGACACAGGCTAGTCCCATAGGTTATGGACAAACTATGAAACAAAAAAAAACAAAAAAACAAATATTCAAACAATATATATATATATATATATATATATATATATATATATATACACATACATACATACATACATATATATAGGGTTGGTGTGGCTTAGGTCGGGTGCGATCCCCAGGTGATTTTAATGGTATATATATATATATATATATATATATAATTGAAAATATAAAAATAGATAATGAATATATAGCTAATTACCACATGACGGTATTCATTTGATCCCCCATCAATGTGCCCATATTTCCTACAATGTTTTTTAGTTGTTTCTATTACAATTCTTATGGGACGTGTAGTTCAACATATTTTTCAAGGGAAATAAAATCTACCATCACCCTTTTCTCCCTTTTTATTTTTTTTCCCACCTCTAATATTCTATGACATTATTCCACACAAAAATACCCTTTTTGAGCCATCGTTGTTATAGCAATATTGTCGGAACATCTCTAATTTGAAAAATATTTATAGATATTTTTTTCCTCGCAAGATCAACGAACATTGATCAAGTCAATGTTGACTTTCTAAAATAGTGTAAAAGTCAAAGGTTATTGTCTCTCTTACGATAATAACCAAAGGTCATCACAAGAGAGCCAGGAGTCCATTATCTTCACGTTCGCCACTCTTGATATGTACAACTGGTTTCGTCTCAAAAGCGATGAACATGGGCTGGATTTATAAAAAAAATGAAAAATTCAATTCTTTATCTTCAATTTTGCGATGAAAGGATACTTTTGTCGCAAGTAGTCGTCACAAATTTTTCAATATGTAGTAGTGTGTGGATCATCTTGAAAATCCATCTAGTAGGGAGAGCATTTCCGACCCGAACATAGATTGTGGAATTTATTCCATGGGAAGCACAGGGTAGTTATATTTTTCTAGGGCTCTATTTACATTTCTAAAATCAACATAGAGCCTGATATCCCCATTATTTTTCCTTACCGGCACTAGGTTTGATATCCACTGTGTATTCCTTACTGGAAAAACTATTATGGCTACCAACAATTTATTTATCTCTGCTTTAACTTGAGTTTCAATACTGGGGTGCATCTTCCTCAAATTTTGTTTGAGCTTTCATGGGAATGACATGTTGTATAATATTTGTATCATATGTCTTGAGGTCCTCATACATCCAGAAGAATATAGCCTTATATTCTTTAAATAACTTGATGTATGCCTGCCTTTCTTTAGGAGAACAATTTTTTCCCAGTTTGACCTTTTGAGGAGAAAAATTTGATCCCAGGTTTACTATTTCAAACTGCAGGTATGAGCTATTGGTCTTGTAGTTCGTGACCTTATTGAATTTGTCTTGAAGGTCGTAGAGTTTTTCTATCCTTACCACACTCCTGGGAATATTGTTGGATGGGCCTGATGCGTTTGTTGTTTCAACATTATCGTTATTATCATTATTCATCAGCATGTCATGTTGGTCGTCATCTATGATAGAATCCTTGAAGGTATCTTTGAGGTGTATAAAATTGATGATTTGTTGGTCATCGTCAAAGACCCTCCAACTTACGATATTGTTTGGAATTGATGGCATGTACAAAATTTCAACAGAGAAGGAGTCAGGAATCAATATGTTTGAGGGTATAAATCTGGACGCCACATTTTCCAACAAAACAACATTAGAATTTAATGAACGAGGAACAATGTTAATATTGAAAGCAATGAAAGATTTAATTATATCCTAGACCTCAGACTAATAAGATTTTAGGTGACTTGAAAGGCAATGAATAGTGTTTCATACCTGTCTGACGATAATTTTGGAATCACCAAATACCTTGATTTTTTCTTCTTTCAAGTCAGCTTCCTTTCTAAGTCCCTGTACAAGGGCCTCGTATTCAACATTATTGTTGGTGTTGTTATAACTGAGAGTCACCCTCAGACTTCTAGAGGATAAGCCCAGTACCCATAAAAATGTAAATGGATTAAAATGGTTTCAGTAGGTGGATCAGCAAGACTTTAAAGAAAGGAAAAGACAACAGATATCAATGCAGATCAGTGATGGACCATTGGGCTATGGAGTCATAAACAACCTTCTTATTGAACACATTTAAGCTCCCTATCAGACAAAATATTTGTATAATGATGAAGAGAAGAATAAGAGAATAACATAAAGACAAATATTCACTAAGAATATATCCTCTCTACAAAGAGAATTTAGATGTTTCTGAACAGTAAACAATGATAAATAAGCAAGATTACAGCATATCCTCTACCGCATCAACAATCTATCAATCAAAGGCAAATTTTAATAATTAAAATCAGCAGTATGTTCAAACAAAATGAAGAATAGAACAGAGAACATAGAAGACAAATATGATGAAACAAATTATATGAATCTTCAATAACATACAATTTATAGCCACATGCCCCTCCGGCTTACAAACTGAAACATACAATCATAAACATTTCTCAAACCTCCTCAGGTCTTGGGTCGAACCCCCTTCCCCTATTTTCATATCATTCATCTAATGTATTTATAATCAAAACATTCCACCACTGCTAGGAGTGTGAGCTATCCTTTCTATCCTAGGATTTTCCAATGCCATGTGTCTTCTCTTGTATGTCATGTTCCTTCTATCAAAAGGAAAATCTAATCGGTATGGGCCTGCAGGAAAAAATGCCCTCTGTGGTACTTTAGGCTGACATTTTTTTGTCTCGTCAGCTAGACCCTTCATGCTTCCATTTAAGTGGGTAGTCGATTGTTTAAACAATGGTCCTTCTTTCATTAACTGATTTCTCCTTGGGATCAGGACGAGGCCTAATGCCCAGTTTGTTTCCACGGACTGCTCTCGAATTGGACCATATATAAGCATGTGATTGGGGAAGTTTCCAAGGGAAGTTTGGATCCACACCGCTTTGACCCCTGCAATCCATCACCAACTACCATGTACCTCTTTAGCTATATCGTGGCTTTGATTGTGAGACCGCTCTAATATTTTAATGTTCAAGCACTTTCTGTCCCCGCAATGAAGTGTGGTTGTCGATCTTGTCACAATCCGCGATCTGGGAATGCTCTACTTTTGTTTCCACGAATTTCTCTTAGATGGACCCTACATCAACATGTCATTGTGGAAGTTGTCAAGGGCGGTTTGGGTCCACACGGCTTCAACCCCCACAATCCACCACCAACTGCCACGTACCTCTTCCGCTATACCATGGTTTCGATTGCAAGACCACTCTAGAATTTTAACGTTCAAGCATGTTTCGTCCCCGCAATAAAGTGTTTTCGTCGATCTATTGCAATCTGCGATCTAGGTAACCCTTCTATTTTAGCGCCCCAGCTAAAATTTATGTCTGTCAATTCTAGAATCCTTTTAACTGTGTTTAGATATGGAGCCAAATTTGGCACTTGGAAGCTTTGAATGTTGAGCAAGAATGTCTCCCGGAGGATGATTTCCCGAATATGACATGGTGGTCTGATGTCATTGTTGTCACAGCTACTAATGGATGAGCACCATGTGTCTTTGGTTCTTCGACACTTCGAGCTTCGGGAGTTTTGGATTGTGAAGCATGAAAAACTCCCAGAGTGGTACGGGCCCAAAGTAACTTGGTAGCCTAAAATGAATGCTATGCATCATCAGTGGATAAGTTCCAAGTGTCTTTGGCACTTTGGCACTTCGGGCTTCGGGAGTTTTGGATTGTGAAGCATGGAAATCTTTTGGAGTGGTACATGGTAGCCTAACGCCATTTGATGTCACAACTATCGATGAATGAGTGCCATGTGTTGAGTTGAAAAACACCCGTGGAGTGGTAGGGCCCAAAGCAACATGGAAACCTGACATCACTTCGGGACTTCGGCTCTTCGGGACTTCGGGATGTTTGGATGAAAATATCCCAACCTAATTTTTTCTCGGTTGACGTGGTAGCCTCTCGTTACTTCGGCACTTCGGGCTTCGAGAGATTTTGAATGCATGCATGAATATCTCTTGAAGTGACTTTCTCTCGGTTGATGTGGCAACCTCTCATTACTTTCGCACTTCGTGCTTCGGGATATTTTGAACATAGACATGAATATCTCCCAAAGTGACTTCTCTTGGTTGATGTGGAAGCCTCTCACTACTTCAGGACTTCGGGACTTCAACACTTTTGTTTGGTCATTAATCCTTGCGTGATTTTGAAACTATGAATGAACGAGAGTCGTTAATATGAACAACACATGGGATCTTTGTCACTGAAAATTGAACCTGCCTGTTTGCTTGTATTTCAATCCCAAAATGGACTGCTCTGAATGATGCATTTTTCTCATAGTTTTTCCCTGCACATACAACATACTTGATCGGCCTAACTTTATCAAACAGAAGAGGAAAAAATTATAGGAAGGTATGCATAAAAGAGAGAGACACGGCAGAGGTGTAGACCTAGGTTTTAGCAATAACTACATATGACCCATGACAACTTTATGTGATAAAATTTGGCTCCATAGTGGATGGCATGCTCCCTATGAGCTGCCAAGAACAAGCAGCTTTAGTGTCTTATCCTAGGGCTATGGGGTCACTTATTCAAATACTAAAAGAAAATGGAAAAATGAAAATCTTGCACACGTGCTTGTTTATATACAAGACCCTAATCTAACTGACCTTTACAATGCTCAGGTGAAGACAAACTTCAACCATAGCCACCCAAACTGTTTGGTAACACAATTCTTCTTTTCACTGCAAATGATCCATAAAAGGTAAGGGAAGTATGACAACAAAATGAAAACATGTTTTGGAACACTAACAATACCTCTAAATGATGATAAGATGATTAATTTTGCAGGCCCCAATTATTTTGGAAAGTTCAACTTCATATATAACCTGCCAGGGTCATAAAATTTATAATAAAGCATGGTAAACTGGTAAAACGTTACATCCTTTATTTGATCATCGCTCACATGTTATTTGATGTTCTTAGCATGTACAGGTGGATAAAGTATTGATGTAATCTTGCTAATCCCAGGTGATATCTGCTCATTTATAAGTGTTGGACATGAGATAAGCTACACATTTAGCTCTTCCTTTTCTCCTCCATGTCCCTCCCAAGAATCAGATTCAAAATTATCATACACAGGAACCATGCTACGAGGTTCCAAAGAACCCATGAAAAATATTTTCTCTTCATCATCTTCGTTGGGATATTCATAAAAAAATGATTTTTCTTGGTTAGTATTTGAAACAACTTCTTCATCATAAGAAGGACTGCTAAAGACATATGTTTCAAGAACAGGAATATCCTCTGCATTTTCTTCATAAGAGAAGTAGACAAAATCTACCTTCAATTCTGAAAATCTAGGAAAAAATTGAGAGCAATATTCCCTAGTTTTTTTAACTAACTTATCATTTATCTCAGCTTCATAGTCAAGAGAAATATCTACCGACGTATACACTTGCTCTTTGACATTAGAATATTCAAAAGAGACATGTTGATCTTCATAAACAATTAAAACAACAGATACATCTGATATGATGCCAAATGTTTCTATGTTATTTCTATCATAATGAATATCATTCAACACCTCTTGATCTTCATGGAAAATGCTTTCTTCCATAATAAATGCTTCATCACAAATCTAGTTTTCATGACTAGTAGAATATTTATGAAGCAAAGAAAACCCATCACAACATTTTTCATAAAGATAATCAGCTGAAAAATACTCTTTACAAAACAAATTGAAAGTTGCATGAAAACCTGTCAAAGAGTTGATGCTTGCAATGGGAAGAGATCGAAACCAATCATGAGAAATCCCCTCTAATGAATACCTGGAAATCTTAATCTGAACATCTTCATGCACGATATGAAGTTGGTGATTAAAATCATGAAAATCCAACAAATGTCCAGCTGGTACCTCCCACTCTTCTTCTTGAAATTTAGGAAGGCTACTTTCCCATTCATATATACTAGGCTTTGGATTAGGGAAACCAACTATCTTTGAAAAATCACAGAAAGCTTAACTCTTAGCTAAAATCTTGTCCATTTCAAACCAGTGGAGTCGCCAATATATTTCCAAACAATCGAGTCACCATGGTGAAATATGGGCAGTCAAAACAATGTGTACATCTTCAGTTCACCATCTAAAATTGGATCCCTTCATTTTCGTTCTCCCAAGGAAGATATATTCACTTTCATCCCTGGCAATGACGATATTAATGTTAGCAATGAGAGTCACCCTCGGACTGCTAGAGGATAAGCCCAGTACCCATCAAAATGTAAATGGATTAAAATGGTTTGAGTAGGTGGATCAACAACACTTTAAAGAAAGGAAAAGACAACCAATATCACTACAGATCAATGATGGACCATTGGGCTATGGAGTCATAAACAATCTGCTCATTGAAGGAATTTAAGCTCCCTATCAGACAAAATATTTGTATAATGATGAAGAGAAGAATAAGAGAATATGTTAAGAACCCAATATCAATATAGCATAGAAAAACCTCAGAATAAGTACTCAACGCCCTGAAAAAGAGAGAATTTCAGATAATAAGCCTCTTCGAGGGGGCAACCTCCTTTTACCCCACATAAATGTTCAAGTACAATATGATTCCAAATGAAAACGTCTCCTTGGTATATATATAGGAGACTAGGAGGTATAATTACAACTAATGGACTAAAGATGACATAAATAAAATAACATTACTAACGTAATATGCCCCAATTAAGGGGTAATGAGCCAATATTTAGGGCTTACCATGCCCCTCGCCTTGAGACAAGTGTTGTTCACAACACTTGAGTAAATTTGGATGCTTCTGTATAAAAGAATCATCTTCCCAAGTGGAATCTTCAGCCGGTAGTTTCCTACATTTAATGAGATACGAAATGGATTTATTCCTCAGCTAGCAAATTCTTGTGTCAGTGATGGCTTCAGGCTCCAATATGATTTTTCCTTCCTCGTCAAATTCTGGAAATATAGTTTGAACTGGGATCTTGTCACCTATAATCTTATTTAAGCATGAAACATGGAAAACTAGGTTTACTCGTGAAGATGTAGGCAACTCCAATTTGTATTCCATAGTACCAATCTTTTGCAACACCTTATATGGGCCATAGTAATTTGGTGATAATTTATTATCCTTCTTGGCTTGCTTAAGGGACATCTGTTTGTATGGTTGTAGTATTAAAAACACCCAATCCCCTACTTCAAAACTACTTTCACTACAATGTTGATTTGCTTGTTGTTTCATGCGATTTTGTGCCATGGTCAGGTTATCCTTTAAGATTTGGAGAACTTGTTGTTGATGCTCGATGTGATCTTCCACTGCTTGAACCTTATATTTTTCTTTTAGAGAATAAGTGATGGAAGGAGGGTGGTATCCATAGAGTGCCATAAATGGTGTCATTTTTGTTGCAGTATGAAAGGAAGTGTTATACCACCATTCTACCAAGGGTAACCATTTGAACCATTGTGTTTGTTTATGGAGACAAAGCAACGAAGGTAGCCTTCCAGAAATTTGTTCACTATCTCTATTTGTCCATCAAATTGAGGATGATAGGATGAGATATGAGCCAATTGAGTACCCAAACAAGAAAATAATTCTGTCCAAAAATGTCTAGTGAACATGGGATCTCTGTCACTTACAATAATATTTGGGCTGCCATGTAGCTTTTGAACTGTCTCCATGAATGCAATGGAAACTGTACTGTCTTTGAAGGGATGAGAGAGTGGACAAAAGTGTGCATACTTGTTCAGTCTATCAACAATCACCATGATGAAACTCTTTCCTTCAAACTTCGGTAACCCTCTGATGAAATCCATGGAAACCTCCTCCCAACACTGACTTGGGATGGCTAATGGAAAACCAAACATTCTGCCACAAACCTTTGAACATCGGGTTTAAGGCCATCCCAAAACAAATCCTTCTTGACCCTATGGTAGGTTTTCAAAAATCTGAGTGCCCTCCTACTGGAGAGGTGTGCAATTCCAACAGTACCTTTTGTTTGAGTTGGGAGTTCTTACATAAATATAAGCAATCTTTGTAACATAGTGAATGATTTTTCCATGTAAATGTATCTGATGCACTGGAATCCTGCTACAACCTTTGAATGAGAGTCCGCACTTTTTCATCATTCTTCCATTCATCCCTTGCTTCTATTATCCAATCACGTTGGATGATCAAGATAGCATAGAGAAAGGCCTCAACATCTTCATCCTTTCTTGAGAGTGCATCTGCGACAGCATTTTGCTTCCATTTTTTATAGATGATTTCAAAATCATTACCCAATATCTTGGTTACCCATTTTTTTTGTTATTCTGAAGATAGTCTTTGTTCCAAGAAGTATTTAAGACTATCATGATTTTTTTTTACCTTGAAGTGCCTACCTATTAGGTAAGGATGCCATTTCTTCGATGCATGCAGTATTTCCATCATTTCCTTCTCATAAACGGGTTTGTGTAAGTCCTTTCCCTTAAGTGGTCAACTTTCAAAAGCGAGCGGCCTTCCTTCTTGCATTAGGACAGCACCAGTTCCATTTCCCGAGGCATCACATTCCACAATAAAGTCTTTTGTGAAGTCTGGAGTGGTCAAGACAGGAGCTTTGCACATCACCTCTTTAAGTTGTTCAAAATCTTTAGTTGCCTCTGGAGTCCATGAAAATGAATCCTTCTTAGTTAGTGTCATTAAAGGTGTTGGAGTTACTTCACACACACCTTGAATTTATTTATCCTAAGGTTTTTCCTTGTTTATTAATCATAATTAGTCATTATCCAGTCTCCTATATTTTAGGAGAGAATATTCCACCTGGAGAATATTCTCTTTCAATTGACACTTCAATTTGACTAGTTGAGTTGAGTTTAGATGTTGCATTGGGATCATCACCATGATAATTCAAACTTGCCTTGGTATCATCACCAAAGTGGTGCATTAGCCTTGATTCCCTGAGTTAACTCCTCACTACTCTTTGTTCAGTCAGTTAACTGAAGACTAATTGACTAGTTAACTCAACTAGGTGGCAGTTCACTCCCGTAACTACTTGAGAGACTAGAATAGGTGGAAGTTCACTCCCATAAATGATAGTGTCTGTCTAGATCACTCTAGACCACCACTATGGTGCATTGGTTCACCTCAAGTCGAAATCATTGAGATATACATAGTATATCATGTGTAAATTATTCATTATTCATAACGGTTAATGAGAATTATTTCATTCTTTCTCTCCTTCTTCTTCTTTCTCCAATTCTCTCTCCAAATGTGTTTATTATTGTTTAGCTAGATCTATTATGTTCAGTTTCAACACATTTACATGGTATCAGATTCGACGGACTGCTAAGAAAAATCTACACCAAGATTTTTGCAGGTACAAAAGATTGAAGACAACAAAAAGATGGAATTCCAAAACGAATTCATTCTTACACCTTACAACTATTTTTCATGGAAGGAGAAAATAGCCATACATCTCCAATCTAGAGGGTTGTATAGGTTAACCATGAATACAGATACAGAGCTGAGATCATCCATATAAAAATCCAAGCACTTAAATCGCATGGATGAGGCACTCGGAGCAATTTGTAGTCTTATTTCTCCCGATCTTCTTTTTCACATATCTTCCTGTAAGACTCCCAATGAATCTTGGAAAATATTGGAAGGGATCTTTGGAAAATAGGATGAGATGAGGGGACACATGCTAGAGGTGGAGCTTCTCACATTAGATCCAAAAATCTTTGACAATATCCAATATTTCTTTACAAAATTCAAGGATTTATTGTCGCAACTCAAAGCTTGCGGGGTTGATAAATCGACAGAGGAGAAACAAATGGTTCTCACCATTCTCTCCAAGATTGGACCTGAATTATATGTATTTGTATCCACATTCCATACTGTCATATTCTCCTCTGGAGACACCTGGAAGATTCCTTCTCTTGAGGACATTATCGAATCCTTGACACAAGAGAAAACCAAGCTCATCAACATGGGCACAATCAAAGGCCCAAGGGTGCATGCACTCACTATGCATGATGGCAGCCACAAATATCAGAAATATAAAGATAAATATAAGCGGAAAGATCATGCACATAAGAAGAAGGAAGGGTACACAAAGCCCTTCACCGATGCCTCTGGATCCAAAGGAGAAAAGGGAAGAAAAGGAGAGAAATGCACATACTGTCACAAAGGATTCCATTCGGAATCCGCATGCATGAAAAAAAAATAGATCTGATGTCTCAGATACTTCAGCAAAACAACCTTGGAGATCGCATCCCCGAGGGTGCAAATAAGAAGAAGCCAGAAGATCTGAATTCCAAGAAAGGCAATTCTAGCCATGCCTTGATTGCCATCAACTCCTCTCCCGATGCTTGGATCGTAGATTCAGGAGAATCACATCACATGGCTACCTCAGAAGCAGTCTATTCTTCATTGGATGCATGCAAAGGTCCTCCTATTCTAATGGGGGATAATTCTTCTGTCGAAGTCACCGACAAAGGAAGGATTGAACTCACCAGTGGAAGCTTCGAGAATGTGCTACATGTTCCAAAAATTTATGTCAACCTTCTCTCCATATATTAGATGACAAATTCTGGCACCGGAAATAAATTGATCTTCACACCAAATTACGTGGACATCTACGACATGCAAACCAACTCCATGGTTTCTACCGGTGAGGTAAATCATCAGTCTAGATTGTATACTTTTTCTAAATTCATTGAACCTAATTCTTCTTTACTACTTACTCATGTTGATGAAAGTAGTAGGATATGGCATGAAAGGTTTGGACATTTGAATTTCATATACATGCAACAACTTATCAATCACAAATTATTTGATGGTCTACCAGACATCCATTTCTCCAAGGGAGTATGTGAGGGATGTGTTCTCAGAAAACACCCTCAAGAGAAATTTGACAAGGGAAATTCTCAGCGAGCTTCCACACCTTTAGATCTAATCCATAGTGACCTCATGGTTCCTTTTCCACATCCATCGATCAGAAAAGTGAGGTTTGTTCTCATTTTTTTTGACAATTTCTCACATTTTACATGGATCTACTTTCTCAAGAAAAAATCTGAGGTCTTTCAACACCTCAAAGATTTCAACGATTTGGTTGAGACACAGTCAGGAAAGAAGATCAAAGTCCTCTGAACTAATAATGGGGGAGATTATGTGAGTCATGAGATCCACAATATTTTCCATGAGGCATGGATTCAGTTGCAGCATACAGTTCCCTATACTCCGCAGAAAAACAGAGTTGTTGAGCGGAAAAATCGATCTCTAAAGGAGATGGCATCTTGCATGTTGCATGAAAAGTCACTACCACAGAGACTATGGGACAAAGCACTTAACTATGTAGCATACATCCAAAATAGATCTCCCCATAGATCTGTCAAGGATAAGACCCCCTATGAGGTTTGGAGCGGCCTCAAACCATATGTGACCCACTTTCACATTTTTGGTTCTCGTGCATGGGCTGGGATTCCCTCTAAAAAGAGGAAGGCACTTGATCCACAAAGCACTGAGTGCATTTTTGTTGGATACCCCGATGGTGTGAAGGGATATCGGCTTATTGATCTTTCCTCTGACCGGCTCATAATTGAGTGTAGTGTCCAATTCGAGGAAAGTGTCTTGCATGTACCTTAGAAACTACATGTAGACACCTTCACTCTTCCACCTGTCTGAGATAATGAGCATGCACATGCCGACTCTTATTCAGATGAGAGTTTTGATTCAAAGGACTCAGAGGATTTAGATTCAGATTCAGAGTCAGTACAGTCAGATGTAGAGTCAGAACATCCAGATGCAGTTGCAAAGCTAGAGTAGAGGCCCAAGTGGGCACAGACTACTCTTCAAGATGCAGGGGATATCGTAGGTGATCCGGTCTATACTAGGAGGACTCGATCTGATTTCGAGGAGCCTCCTATTGCACTCACTACCACTGAACCATTTCCCTCAAGGCATCTTTTCTTGGTTCAGTCTTCCGATCCATAGTCTTATGGAAAGGCTGCTGGAAACCACTTTTGGGAATCTACCATGCAGGAGGAGTACAACTCCCTCCTCAAGTACCAGACTTGGGATCTGGTTCCCCTTCCTTATGGGAGGAAACTTTTCAGATGCAAATGGGTATACAGGACCAAGAGCGCAGTGGATGGACAAATCAGCAGATACAAAGCCAAGTTTATCACCAAAGTCTTTCAATAGGTTCATGGTAATGACTATGATGAGACCTTCCCTCTAGTAGCAAAGATGGATTCCATTCGATTGGCCCTTTCCATTGCGGCAGCGAAAGGATGGGAATTCCATCAAATGGTCATGAAGAATGCATTTCTTCATGGTGATCTCTCTGAGGAGATCTACATGGAGCATCCCCAGGTATTTATGCAGGACTCATCTTTGGTCTTTCAACTAAAGAAGTCACTTTATGGCCTCAAGTAGGCTCTGAGGGCATGGTATGCCAATATGGAATCATACTTGTTGTCACAAAACTTTGTACGTTGTAAATCATACCCCAATGTATACATGCTCAGGACGACTGATTCACTTCTTATTTTAGTTTTGTATGTCGATGATTTGATGATCATCGGTTTCTCGACTTCAGCGATTGTTGCAGTCAAGAGGATTCTTCATGATAGGCTTTTTATGATAGACATGGGTCCGCTACACTTCTTCCTTGGACTTGAGATCAGTCAGGATGCATCAGGCATCAAACTGTCTCAAGCCAAGTATGCATAAGATCTCCTTGAGAGATTTCACATGACAAACTGCAATTCTACTCCGACTCCTTTCCTATCAGGAGTTAAAATTGAGGATGGCAGGGAGACTCCATTGGTTGACAGCACACTATACAGACAGCTAGTGGGGAGCTTGTTGTATCTCACACACTCCAGACTAGACCTCTCATATACAGTTGGCACAGTTTCCAGGTTCATGCAAGATTCACATGAGCTACATTGGAAAGTTGCAAAGCATATCCTTCGATACGTAGAGGGAACCATCACCTTTGGGATTCATTATGCAATAGACTCTACATTATATCTCATTGGGTTTACTGATTCTGACTGGGCTGATGATAGCATCGATTGCAAGTCCACATCTCGTTACTCACTCAGTCTTGGTTCTGAGCCTATCTGTTGGTCAAGCAAGAAGCAAGATGCCATTTCTCTATCTTTAGCCGAGGTAGAGTACAGAGGGGTAGTTAACATAACCATTCAGGCTATGTGGCTACAACATTTTCTCACTGAGTTGGGCATTCAGTTTCATCGGTCGATCGTCATCTGGTGTGACAACCAAAGCACTCTGAAGTTCTGTAGAGATCCAGTTCAGAGGCAGTGGACGAAGCACATCGAGATCCACATGCACTACATCCGGGACTTATTACATGAGGGGATCATCGACTTACAGTTATGTCCTTCAACAGAACATACGACAGGCATCTTCACCAAGACCTTCACTGAGCAGAAGTTCCATTCTCTGCGAAGTCATCTTGGAGTGAAGGACACAGTTGCCTGGCAACTGTAGTTCTTCTTTTTACATGCATTGTACCTTGAGGGGGGGTTTTTCCCATGAGGTTTTCCCTCTTTCCTCACTTTATTTTTAGTGTATCTTTTGTACTTGGGTACCTAACATGGACTCGTTGCTGGGACCCAATCTTTATTTTCACCATAGTGATATTCAGGGGGGGTTTTGGAGTTACTTCACACACACCTTGGATTTCTTTTTCATAAGGTTTTTCCTTGTTTATTAGTCATAATTAGTCATTATCCAGTCTCCTATATTTTAGGAGAGAAGAGAATATTCCACCTGGAGAATATTCTCTTTCAGTTGACACTTCAATTTGACTAGTTGAGTTGAGTTTAGATGTTGCATTGGGATCATCACCATGAAACATTGGGATCATCACCATGCTAATTCGACCTTTCCTTGGTATCATCACCAAAGTGGTGCATTAGCCTTGATTCCCTGAGTTAACTCCTCACTACTCTTTGTTCAGTCAGTTAACTGAAGACTAGTTGACTAGTTAACTCAACTAGGTGGCAGTTCACTCTTGTAACTACCTGAGAGACTAGAATAGGTGGTAGTTCACTCTTGTAACTGATGGTGTGTGTCCAGATCACTCTAGACCACCACTATGGTGCATTGGTTCACCTCAAGTCGAACTCATTGAGATATACAAAGTATATCATGTGTAAATTATTCAATATTCATAACGGTTAATGAGAATTATTTCATTCTTTCTCTCCTTCTTCTTCTTTATTCAATTTTCTCTGCAAATGTGTGTATTATTGTTTAGCTAGATCTATTATGTTCAGTTTCAACACATTTAAAAAATGTGTTGCTATTATTCCATAGTGAAAAACAAACTTGCGGTAGTAACATGTCAAACCCAAAAATCCTCTAAGATTCTTCAATGATTTGGGAATCGGCCAGTCCATCATGGCCTTAATATTGTTAGGGTCTACCTTGACACCTTCATGAAATACAATATGACCCAAATACTCTACCTCCTTCACTCCAAAGAAACATTTGGATGGTTTGGCATATAGTTGTTGCTCCTTTAGTAGTTGTAGCACCTTGTCAACATGTCGCAC
>ML777551.1:515820-539680 GCA_009831015.1 Picea engelmannii
TCCCTTACTGTACTTGTTGTCACAATTAAAGCATAAACCTTTTGCTTTTCTTTTCCCCAATTGTTGAGGTGTCAACCTTGTAGGTTGAGGTGCTTTAGAAGAAGGAGAATTATTCTCTCTATAGATGTTAGGATTGGTCCTTCTAGTAGCAATAGCCATATTTTTGCTTTCAACATTTCCTGCCACCCTAAATGCATTCTCCAATGATTTGGGTTCCCAAAAGTGAACCTCATGTTGAATGTTATCCTTTAAGGTTCCTATGAATACATCAATCAAGTGCTCATCTGGAATATCTATTACCTTTATATTAAATCTTTGGAAGTTCTCAATCTGCTCTATAATTGAACCCTTTTTCTTGAGATTTATCAATTGGCTAAAGAAGGTATTTCTCCTTGTATCCTCATAGTGTGCTATCATTGCCTCTGTGAAAACTGTCCAAGTGACGAGTGATTTTCCAAAACAAAGCCATCGATACCATACAAATTGATTGGGTTCTAAATATAACGAAGCAATGTGTACCTTTTGTGTATGTGGCACATTATGTAGATCAAAGAATTGCTCCATCTAAAGTATCCATGTGATTGGGTCCTTTCCATCAAACTTCCTCATATCGATCTTAGGAACGTGGTTGGTCTTCAACCCAAAGTTGGAGTTTCTCCATTCTTGATTCATCTTCCTTGTTCCCTCATCATGAATTTCATGGGATACATTTTCAATTTCGGGTGTCCTCTCTATTAGGAAATTTTTCAATCCTTCCATTATCTACCCTTTTAAAGAATCCATCTTAGTATTTATTGCCTCAAACGTAGCTTCTGTTGAATCCATCATCTCTTGTATTTCATCTTTTGTTATTGTCTTCTTTTGTAAATCATTTATGTCCTTACGCATTTCTTCACCTTCATCAAGAGTCCAAGTAGGATTGTATGGAGTCTTATTTGGTGTAGAAATCCCAAATTTTGGTGGCATGTTAGCCAAGTGTCACTTTAAACCTTGATTTTGAGGTGGTTCTTCTAGACAAACTTCCTTTTATTGTATCTCCAAAATTTCAGCCCTTTTGAGTATGGAATTTTATCTTTTTAGGTCTCTGATATTGCTTCTCTTCAATGCCATGGGTCTGATAAAAAATGGATGTGCCCAGTGGAATTTACAGTAACTTCCCCACAACCTGTTGATTTTTGGCCTTTCGAGGAGATCTCACTTGTATAGCGTGCCCCGCAAAAAATAATTGATATAAAATTTTGAAACTTGTACCAGTACTAATATGGGCTATCCATTATCCAATGAAACTAGTCTCACTCAATTTGGATACTCTAGGAATGAGTTATGAGTTTTTTACCTAGAACACCTACTTGAGACTAGTCAATAGGACTAGTCAGATACCCTATCTTCCACAGGGTATATCTACAAATTTAAGATGACCCAGAAGCCGAAATTGCTACCACATCTACCTTACTAATTTTTGTGAATATCCTCTAGATTTTAGGGTCTGAAACATTACAGAAAACATTTTATAGTGAAAATTCCGCAATGACTCAATTCAGGATGATTCCAAAACCCTATCTTACAAAGGCTATATCTCTGAAAGTATAAGGCTTGAGGAGATGAAATTGTAACTCAACGTACCTTGATCTGTCTAATAAATATCCTCCAAGCCATTCCTTCTGAATCATTGTAGAAAAAAAAATTATAGCAAAAATTCCAAGGTGTCTCGGATGTAGCAGCGAAACCCCAAGACCTTGAGCTCTTATACCATATGTTAAGAACCAAATATTAATATAGCATAGAAAAACCTCAGAATAAGTACTCAACACCTTGAAAAAGAGAGAATTTTAGATAATAAGCCTCTTCGAGGGGGCAACCTCCTTTTACCCCACATAAACGTTCAAGTACAAGATGATTCCAAATGAAAATGTCTTCTTGGTATATATAGAAGACTAGGAGGTATAATTACAACTAATGGACTAAAGATGACATAAATAAAATAACATTACTAATGTAATATGCCCCAATTAAGGGGTAATGAGCCAATATTTAGGGCTTAACAGACTAACATAAAGACAAATATTCACTAAGAAGAGATCCTCTCTGGAAAGAGAATTTAGATGTGTCTGGACAGTAAACAATGATAAATAGGCAAGCTTACAACAGATCCTATACTGCATCAAGAATATATCAATCAAAGGAAAATTTTAATCCTTAAAATCAACAATACGTTCAAACAAGATGAAGAATAGAACAGAGAACATAGAAGACAAATATTATGAAACAACTTATATGAATCTTTAATAACATACAATTTACAGCCACATGCCCCTCCGACTTACATACTGAAACATACAGTCATAAACATTTCTAAAACCTCCTCAGGTCTTGGGCCGAACCCCCTTGCCCTCTTTTCATATCATTCATGTGATGTATTTATAATCAAAATAGTCCACCACTGCTAGGATTGCGAGCTAGCCTTCCTATCCTAGGATTTTCCAGTGTTGTGTGTCTTCTTTTGTCTGTCATGTTCCTTATGTCAGAAGGAAACTCTGATCAGTATGGGTCTACAGGCATAGATGATTTTAGGGGCTAAATTTCGCTCATGGGCTAATTTTCCATGGTTTTTCCAAAAATGAGATTCGTTATTTTAAAAATGATTCACCCAAATTCTATAGGATAAAATTATTTTACCTTAAAAATCGCCAAAAATTTATAAAAACTATATAAAATCCTTATAAATTTAAATATTTTTACAAAAATATCGCCAAAAATTTATAGTTGGCATATGAAGGATTAGTAAGATTCGCCAAGGTTTCTATATTTTAAAATAAATTTCCATCCTTAAAATCATCCTTGCCTACAGGAAAAACTACCCTTTGTGGTACTCCAAGCTGATAGTTTTTTGTCTCGTCGGCCAGACCCTCCATGCTTCCATTTAAGGGGGTAGTCGATTGTTCAACCACCGATCCTTCTTTCATTAATTTATTTCTCCTTGGGATTAGGATGAGGCCTAATGCCTAGTTTGTTTCTATGCGCTACTCTCAGATTGGACCCTATATAAGAATGTGATTGCAGAAGTTGCTAAGGGAAGTTTGGATCCACACCGCTCTGACCCTCGCAATCCACCACCAACTACCATGTATCTCTTTGGCTATACCATGGTTTCAATTATCGGATCACTCTAATATTTTAACGTTCGAGAACTTTCTGTCCCTGTAATGAAGTGTGGTCATCTTGTCACAATCTGCGATCTGGGAACGCCCTGATTTTGTTTCCACACACTTCTCTCGGATGGACCCTACCTCAGCACGTGATTACGAAAGTTGTCAAGGGTGGTTTGGTTCCACACCGCTTCAACCCCCACAACCCTCCACCATCTGCCACACACCTCTTCCGTTATACCATGGTTTCGATTGTGGGACCACTCTAGAATTTTAACGTTTGAGCATGTTCCATCCCCACAATGAAGTGTGGTTGTCGATCTGTTGCAATCTGTGATCTGGGTAGCCCTGGTATTTTAGCGCCCCCGCAAAAATTTATCTGTTTGCCAACTCTAGAATCCTTTTAACAATGTTTAGAGATGGAGCCAATTTTGGTGCTTGAAATCTTTGAATGTTGAGCAAGAATGTCTCCCGAAGGATGATTTCCCAAATTTGACATGGTAGTCTGACATCATTGCTGTCACATCTATTGATGGATGAGCGTCATGTGTCTTCGGTACTTCGACACTTTGGGCTTCGGGAGTTTTGTATTGTGAAGCATAAAAACTCCCAGAGTGGTATGGGCCCGGAGTGACGTGGTAGCCTAAAATGAATGCTATGTGTCCTCGGAGGATAAGTGCCAAGTGTCTTCGACACTTCAGCACTTCGAGCTTTGGGAGTTTTGGATTGTGAAGCATGAAAAACTATCAGAGTGGTACGGGCCCAGAGTGATGTGGCAGCTTGATGCCATGTGATGTCACAGCTACTGATGGATGAGTTCCATGTGTTGGGTTGAAAAACACCCATGGAGTGGTAGGGCCTGAAGCAACGTGGCAGCGTGATGTCACTTCAGAACTTCAACTCTTCAGGACTTCGGGATCTTTGGATGAAAATATACCAAAGTAACTTTCTCTTGGTTGACATGGAAACCTCGCATTACTTCGACGCTTCGAGATTTGGGATATTTTGAACACGAGAATGAATATCTCCTGAAGTGACTTTCTCCTGGTTGACGTGACAACCTCTCATTACTTCAGCACTTTGGGCTTCGGGAGCTTTTGAACATGGGCATGAATATCTCCCGAAGTAACTTTATCCCCATTGAGGTGGCAACCTCTCGCTACTTTAGGACTTCGGGACTTCGGTACTTCTGTTTGGTCATTAATCCTTGCATGATTTTTAAACTCTAAATGCACAAGAGCCATTAATATGAACTGGACATGGGATCTCCATCGTTGAAAATTGAACCTACATGTTTTCTTGTATTTCAAGCCTGAGATGGACTGCTCTGAATGCTGCATTTTTCTCATAGTTTTTCCCTGTGCATACAACATACTTTATTGGCCTGACTTTATCAACCAAAAGAGAAAAAACTTATAGGAAGGTATGCAGAAAAGAGAGACTCTGCAGAGGTGTAGACCTAGGTTTTAGCAATAAATACATATGACCCATGACAACTTTATGTGCTAATAGGTGAAAGGAAATTTCGGTCTGCATGCAATTAACATTTTAGTACCTTTCAGGTCTTTTAGTATACAACCTACTCCTACTCCTAAATATTTTTATCCATCAAAGAATAACATCCACATATCAGGATCACCTTTTTTTATTTCAACTGGTAATTTTGAGTTTTCAAATTTTTTTGTTTTAAAGAGGTTAGTAGAGTTGGTGCATTTTCTAAACTTATCTCTAGAAATTACGTTAGTTTGTACATCTGGGGGATTTTTAGTCTGATCATCTATATCACAACTGGACTCAATAATCTGGGTGCAATGAAGGGTTCCAGATTTTGCGTCAGATTCCACGAGTGTTGATGGTTCGGCCGTGAAGTTCCCAAAAAATGTATCAAATGAATAGTTCCTGAGAATGGAATGATTGAACATCACTGGTTCATTAAGATCATTCAAATTAGTAACAATTTATTTCATGTACCTTTCACTGTCAATCCTCATTTGGTTAATTTTACCATTGAAAGGGAGCCATAAATGGGACCATTCGGTAGAAAATTAGTCGTTTAACATTCATCCGTATTTTATGAGCAAGATGAAATGAATACATATTATTATTATGTTTAACACAAAATCAAAAGGAAAAATAACATATATACATTAAAATTGGTTTCTATTAAATAAGGAAATATACTGAAACTGTAAAATGCAGACTAAAAACAAGCTTGCTAGAATGGTAGCGGCTTATCTCTAAGAAGAGATGGGACAGTTGCACTCCTTCGCAAGAAGATGGTTACAAGGAGGCTATCCAAGCCTTTTTACAATAAACAGGGATGAAAAAACCCTAGACATCCAAAAACCTAACCCTAGGAGATGAAATTCCAAAAGTCATGTGGGCACCGTTGGGGTAAGTTAGTACATCAACTTCCCGGGGTTGTAAATTTTGCATACGATCTTTGTTTTAGGCACACGATAGTGTGTTGGAAAGGTCTATCCGAGGACTACACATTTTTTCATCAAAATTTGACTCCATCTATGGTTTGATTATGTCTATCCCTAAAAATGTTGTTTAGGGCCTCAAAATGGCCCAAAAAGTTAGGGAACCGAAAACTAGGAAAAAACTGCCAAACTGGAAAACTGCCAAAATGAGCCAGTTGGAATAGGTAGGATTCCACCGACATCCATATGGATAAATCCTCCCCCCTTAGGAATCCATGGTCTGCATTGTGTTGAGTTCCCCCATCAGATGAGTAAGGTTCTGTTGAATTTGGCCCCGAGTGAGCCACTTTCCTTGGTACAGGAGCTGCCCTGCTTTGACAACTCGATAATGTTGGATCCTTTGCTGGTGAGTGCCCTTGACCATTTTCAAGGATGATTTTAAGGATGGAAATTTATTTTAAATGTGGAAACCTAGGAAAATCTTATTAATCCTTCATATTCCAACTATAAATGTTTGGTGATATTTTTGTAAAAATATTCAAATTTCTAAGGATTTTATATAGTTTGTATAATTTTTTGGCAATTTTTAAATTAAAATAATTTTATCTTATAGAATTTGGGCGAATCATTTTTAGAATAGTGAATCTTTTTTAGGAAAAACCATGGAAAATTATCCCATGAGCGAAATTTAGCCCCTAAAATCATCCTGGTCCGTTGTATCCACAATATGATCACTTGATGCATGTTGCATGCAGTCATGGTTGATCTCTATTGGTTTCAATTGTTATGCTATCATTGAGGTGTCCAATAATGGTGGAAAATAAGGCCAAAGGAGATCCACGTTGAACACTGGGTGTAGGCCAAGGAAAGGAGAAATGTTGAGCTCAAAAGCATTTTCACCCATAGCCTTGGTGATGGTGTAAGGTCCATAACGAAGTGGGAAAATCTTTCGATGGGGCCCTATAAGGCGTTCTTTCTGCAAGTGAAACCAAACTTTGTCTCCCACCTGAAACTTATGTGGCACCCGGTGTTAATCATGGTGCTGCTTGCACTTGGAATTGGACTTTTGTAAAATATCTTGAACCTATTGGCGGATGTGATGGATCCTCTCAATGAACCAGGTGGCTTTTTTATCTTCAACTAGAGTAGGTGATGAATCAATCGGGGTGGCCGCAAGGGGTAGTGAAATATCCATGGGACCCAATGGTTGGATTCCCAATCCCACCTAAAAGGGTTTGTGGTCGGTTGAGCTATCTAGGGATTTATTGTAGCTATGATGAACATAGGGAAGACTCCCATCCCATGTGTGGGGGTGCTTGGAATTATACATGCGTGGGATATGTATGATCATTCGATTGACGACCTCATCTTCGCCATCTTTCTGGGGGGTGGAAGGCAGTGGATTTGGTAAGCTTGGTGTCCAGTAGTGACCAGAGGCTCGACCAGAATTTTTTGAGGAACCAATTGTCCCAATCTGAGAAAATCATTTGTGGGATTCCAAAATGTACCCAGACTCATTCAAAGAAGATCTTGGAAGTGGCCTCTACTGTGATGCTCTTATTACATGCGGCTAGAATCGCCATCTTAGAAAACAGATCAACAACCACAAAAACACAGTCATTTCCCCTCTTGGTGGATGGAAAGCTTGACATGTAGTCCATTGAGATGGATTCCCATAGCCTGTTAGGAGTAGGTGGAGGGGTGTATAGGCCCTATTTCTTAGTGGTCGGTTTGTCAATTGCACTGGCAATGTAGGATCTGATGTACTTGCTAACATCCTGTCGAATTTTCATCTAGTAGAATTTTTTTTGCAGCATTGTCACTATCTTTTCGACACTGAAGTTTACTACTATGTAATTCAAGTGGGATTCCCAAATAATCTTCGCTCACTCTCTTGACAGAATGCATAGATGGCCCAAACGACTTCACAACCCATCCTGAAGATGGAAATTAGTGACAACTGAGTTTTCTCTCAACATTTGGTAAGTGGTGGTGAATTCAGAGTCTATCTCATAGAGTTGGGTCAATTTGGAGGTATCATGGCTACAAGAGTATAGCACCATGGTGAGTGTCACGACTAGAGGTCATCTTAGGCAATCAACAACTCATTTGGTTCTTCCTGTTTTATACTTGATGTTGATGTGGAAATACTGCAAGTATGTGGAACACTTCTTATGGAGGTCATTCTGCAATTTTCCTTGGGTTTGCATGAACTAGAGTGTCTTATAATCAGTGTGGATGGTTGTCTCCTTCCCAAGAATGTAACGTCTCCACTGGTGGAAGGATTTCACAATGGAGTACATTTCTTTGTCATAAGTAGGGTACTTACAAGAAACATTTGATAGTGTCTCTCTATGATAGGCCATAGGGTGGTCGTGTTGAATGATAATTGTGCGCACAGCATAGTCTGGGGCATTTGTCTCGATATCAAAGGGTTGTTGTAGGTCCAACAATGAAAGTATCAGAGTTGATCTCAAGTGTTGCTTCAAATCATCGAACGCTTTTTGTTGGTATAGGCCCTGCACAAAGTTTTCCTTACCACCACCCCTAGTTACTTGGTTTAGGACCCATGCAATATGGGTGAATCCCAACATGAACCTACTGTAGAAATTGGTAAGGCCCAAGAATCTCTGAATCTCAGTGAGTGTAGTTGGGGTTGACCAGTCACGGATGACCTAAATATTGGTTGGATCCACATGCACACCATGTTTATCAATGATGTATCCTAGGTACTGGACCCTTTTCATGTCGAAGGAGCATTTTTCCAAGTTGGCAGACAGCTTGTGCTACCGCAGGGTACGCAACACCTACTGAATATGCTACAAGTGTTCCACCCAAGTCTTGTTGTAGATGAGTATGTCATCCAAATACACCACTACAAACGTATTGGTGAAAGGTCATAGGACATCGTCCATCATCCTCATGAAATTTGTTGGAGCATTTGTCAAACCAAAGGGCATGAACAACCATTCAGAAAGACCTTCTTTTGACTTGAAGGTTGTCTTCCATACATATGTTTGTTCTATTAGGACCTAGTGGTAGCTATACTTCAGATCAATATTACTGAAGTATTTGGCTCCCTTATCTAATCAAGGAGATCATTGATTCTGGGAATCAGGTATCGGTTCCTAACTGTGATTTTATTTATACCCCAATAATCAATGCAGAGTCACTAGGTCTCATCTTTCTTCTGCACCAGCATGATTGGGCTCCCACCAAGTGATGAGATGGGTTGGATGTGCCCCTTGTGGAGATTTTCTTGGATTTTTTGCTTGATCTCCTCATTTTCTAATAGAGATCCACGGTAGACTATCCCATTGGGAAGCAGTGTGTTGAGGGTTAGATTGATGGGATGCTTGACCTGACAATGCAAAGGTACCTCGATAGGTGAGGCAGAGATATCTGTGTATTCTTCCATGAACCTATACAATTGATTCTTCTATGTGGAGAGCTCTACCATGAAGGCCCTAGATGTGTCTGCAATCTTTCTCTCACTCTGAGAGAGAATAAAAAAGAATACAAACTTATCTGTCTGAGAGATGACCTTCCTGCATTGCTTTCCAGAGATCAAGGAAATAACACTAGGTGGAACTACCTGATGTATCCTATACAATTTCCTATTCAAAGTAATAATAACACTATGAGACCTAGACTCATATATAACATGACGTTTCCATAAAAAAGGTTGGACCAAAATAAAATTACAAACTCCGATAGGAGAAACATCACATAGTACCTCATATTTGAAGGGCTTGATGTCGTATGACATGTAACATTGTTGGTTGATGTGAAGATCACTTCCTTGGCAGAGCCATCCAATGGTGTAGGGTTGTGGGTGTAGTGTTGTCAGCAAGGCTAGCCACTTGATGACCTTTGCTGAGATGAGGTTCTTATGTCTACCACTATCAATGATGAAGTTCAACATGGTGCCTTCACCCACATCTATGATTTAAAGAGACGCTTGACTTCCTCTGGCCTATCTAGCTCACCAGGATGGATCTTGGTGGTCGCAATGGTGGCACTGGGTACCACGTCAATGATCTATCTCCCCCTTTCGAGTTTTGAATTAGATTCAGAACCTGCATCTGATTCAAAGGTTTTCACCTCAACCACTAGTGACTGTTTTGAGCAGCAATCAACAATGTTATGCCAGGGGATATTATGGAAGTCGCACCACTTCCTGATATCTTGCTTTGTTTTTTTGGTGTCCTTCTTTTCTTGCATCTTAGTCTGGTTGTCCTGAGGCTATCCATATTTTCTCTTTCCTTTATTCTATGGGTTGGGGCTTCACTTATTTTGTTGTGAGGGGTTCCGAGGCCCAAATTACGGCATCTTTTGTTTAAGATTCTACTCGATTTTGACGGCATATCGATAGCCCGCGCCCAAGGATGAGATGTCCAAAAAATCCATTTTGTCCTAGATGTATCTATGCAGACCACCATGATACTTGAGAACTAGATGTTGCTCAGAATATTTGATACCCAGCTTGGTGCGCAAGGTATGGAAGATATTTGTGAACTCTGGCACTGCTTGGTCTCTTTCCTGCCATAATGTGGTCCATTTTGTATACAAGTTGTCATAGCTTCCGAGAGGGTAGTATTGTTCCTTAATAGAATCCGTGAAGGAATCTCAGGTGAACTATTGTAAATAATGATTATTCCTCTATTTCATTTTTCTCACAAAACGTTTCCCACCAATATTTGACACGGGGAATGACTTTGAGGAGCGCAAAAGTAATTGTTTCTCTATTCAAAAAGTTATGGACAAAAAAATACTCTTTTAGTAGATTCAACCATTTTTCTACAGCATCTTTGTCTATCTAACCTTCAAATATAGTAATATCAAAGTTGATTTTTACATTGAAAGGGTGACGCCTCCGCTCGAGGAAGATGCATCACCTATTGGTAGCCACTGAAGGATTTGCACAAAACTATCCATCATATCGTTCCTTTGTTGCGTGAGGGCTTCCTCAAGAAACATTTATAAAGGATCTCCTATCCCATCGCATTTATTTTTTCCCACCATGAGAGGTCGCTAGGGCATGCAAGAAATTGTTTCCTCATGAGAAACAATCTCGAGACCCAATTCTTTGTACCCTAACCTCATCGGGGACATGCATTAAGAACGACAAGGAGCAAACCACTCTGATACCACTAATCTAGATTTTATCAGCAGACTGGAATGAATATAGATTATTATTATGTTTAACACAGAATAACAAGGAACAATAAAAGAGATATAGTAAAACTGGTTTCTATTCAATAAGGAAATATGATGAAACTATAAAATGCAGACTAAAACCAAGATTGCTAGAATGGTGGTGGCTTATATTTGAGAAGCGATGTGATGCCTGCACTCCTTCGCAAGAAGATGGTTATAATGAGACTCTCCAAGAATTTTTACAATAAACAAGAATTCCAAAATCCTAGACATCCAAAAACCTAACCCTAGGAGATGAAGCGCCAAAAGTCATGTGGGCCCTGTTGGGGTAAGTTAGTACATCAACTTCCCAGGGTCGTAAATTTTGCATACGATCTACATTTTAGGCGCACGATAGCCCATTGGAAAGGTGTATTCAAGGACTATACATGTTTACCATAGAATCTAAATTTAGCTATAGACTAACTATGGGGAGCCATAAAAATGTTGTTTAGGGCCTCAAAATGGCCCCGGAAGTGAGGAACCCGAAAACTAGGAAAAACTTGCCAAATAGGAAAACTGCCAAAATGAGCCAGTTGGAATAGGTGGGAGGCCACCTACATCCATATGGACCAATCTTACCCACTTAAGAAGTAATGGTATCCATTACGTTGAGTTCCTCCATTAGATGAGGAAATTTCTGCTAAATTTGGCCTCGGGTGAGCCACTTGCCTTGGTGTAGGACTTGCCCTACTTTGACAACTCGATAAAGCTGGATCCTTTGCTGGTGAGTTCCCTTGACCTGTGTGTCCACAATATGATCATTGGATCCATGTTCCATGCAGTCAAGGTTGATCTTTTTTGGTGTCAATTGTTCTACTATCTCTGAGGTGTCCAATAATGGTGGGAAATAAGGTCGAAGGAGATCCATGTTGAACACTGGGTGCAGGCCAAGGAAAGGGGGAATTTTGAGCTCAAAAGAATTTTCCCCCACAACCTTGGTGATGGTGTAAGTTTCATAACGAAGTGGGAGAATCTTCCTATGGGGCCCTGTAAGGCGTTCTTTCTACAAGTGCAACCAAACCTTGTCTCCCACCTGAAACTTATGTGGCACCCGGTGTTGATCATGGCGTTGCTTGTACTTGGCATTGGACTTATTTAAAATATCCTAAAACTATTGGAAGATTTGCTAGATCCTCTTAATGAACTAGGTGGCTTTGTTATCTTCAGTTGGAGTAGGTGACAAGTTGGTCGGGGTGGCTGCAAGGGGTAGTGCAATATCCATGGGACCCAATGGTTGGAATCCCAATCCCACCTGAAAGGGGTTGTGGTTGGTTGAGATATGTAGGGATCGATTGTAGATATGATGAACATAGAGAATACTCTCATACCATGTGTGGGGGTTCTTGGAATTGTACATTCCCATCATATGCATGATCATTCGATTGACAACCTTGGTTTGGCCATCTGTCTAGGGGTGGAAGGCAGTGGATTTGGTGAGCTTGGTGTTCAGCAATACCCAGAGACTCGACCAGAATGTGTTGAGGAACATTATGAATATGGCAAGCAATGACTTCATCTATAGTCTGACTTTGGCGAGCCCTAAAAATGTTGTTTAGGGCCTTAAAACGTCCATGGAAGTCAGGGACCCGAAAACTAGGAAAACACTACCACACTGGAAAACTACCAAAATGAGCTAGTTGGAATAGGTGGGAGGACACTGAAATATATATGGATCAATCATCCCCCATTAGGAAGCAATGGTCTCCATTTCATTTATTTCCCCCATTACATGAGGAAATTTCTATTGAATTTGGCCCTAGGTGAGCCACTTACCTTGGTGCAGGAGCTTCCCTGCTCTAACAACTCGATAAAGCTCAATCCTTTACTGGTGAGTGAATTTGACCTGTGTGTCCACAATATGATCAATGGATGTTTGTTCCATGCAGTCAGTGTTGAGCTCTGTTGGTGTCAACTATTCTTCTATCTCCGAGGTATCCAATAATGGTGGGAAATAAGGCCCAAGGAGATCCACGTTGAACATTGTGTGCAGGCCAAGGAAAGGTGGGATTTTGAGCTCAAAATCATTGTCTCCCATAGCCTTAGTGATGTTGTAAGGTCCATACCAAAGTGGGAAAATATTTCGATGGGTCCCTGTAAGGGGTTCTTTCTGCAAATGCAACCAAACTTTGTCTCCCACCTAAAACTTATGTGGCACCTGGTGTTGATCATGGTGTTGCTTGTACTTGGCATTGGACTTCTATAAAATATACTAAACCTATTGGTGGATGTATTGGATCCACTCAATGAACCGGGTGGCTTTGTCAACTTCATTTGGAGCAGGTGACGATTAGGTCGGGGTGGCCACAAGGGGTAGTGCAATATCCATGGGACCCAATGGCTCGAATCCCAATCCCACCTGAAAGGGGTTGTGGTTGGTTGAGATATGTTGGGCTCGATTGTAGATATTTTGAACATAGGGAAGACTCTCATCCCATGTACAGGGGTGCTTGGAATTGTATATGCATAGGATATGCATGATCATTTGATTAACGACCTTGGTTTGGCCATCTGTTTGGGGGTGGAAGGCAGTGGATTTGGTGAGCTTGGTGTCCAGCAGTGACCAGAGGCTCAAGCAAAATGTGCTAAGGAATAGTCTAATTGTGGCGAGCAGTGACTCTATCTACAGTATGACAGTGGCGAGCCCTAAAAATGTTGTTTAGGGCCTCAAAATGGCCCCAAAAGTCAAGGATCCGAAAACGAGGAAAAAATTACCAAACTGGAAAACTGCCAAAATGAGCCAGTTGGAATAGGTGGGAGGCCACCGACATCCATCTAGATCAAACATGGTCGACCAATATTGACTCAATAACATGCCATAGTTATCAGGAATGTCCACTACTATTATATCTATGGTTTGATGAACTCTTGGGTTAGCAAACATCCTAATCAAAACCTTTTTCAACTCTCTGATCACCTTAACTTCAGTTATATCTAAATGGATTATTTGAATGTTTGAAATTTTGGGTTTGATGTTAAGATTCTCATATACTTTAAGGGGCATGACATTAGATGAAGCTCTTGATTCCACCATGCAAATATGAACATTCCTATTGAAGACTTCAAAAGTGATGAGAAAATAAGGGGTGTTGGACTTGGATCTTTGACCTGTTAAGAATGCATTAGTCACAACTTGAATTTTGGATGGAGTAATTTTGTCAAGAGAAGTTACCTTTGTGGTTACCCTTTTGGTTCCCAAGTTTGATTCTCGAAATCTAGGAGAAATTTTACCTTGCAGCATCCTAATGAAATTTTCTTGGATTTGTGGAATCTTCATGAGTTCAAACAAAGAAATGTTGGCTTTTGTTTTATTTATATCTTCTAAAAATTCATATTCCAATTTGGCCAAAGGTGTAGGAAAATTATTTGGTTTCATTGTTTGATCTATTGTTTTCGGATTGGAGGAAATATTCTTAGACAAATTAAGGGTAGTGTTGGTTGAAAGACAGGATTGTTTGGGAGTAGTGGTAGTGGGAGAAACATGATTAGGGGTGTCAGGGGTGTTATCAGTAATATTCTTACCATAACTCATAGTGGTTATGATGTTTTGTGAGACGTGTAATTATTTAGCTTCTTCTTCATCTTCTCCAAAAGATATGTCCCAAAAACCATTTAACTGTTGTTCAACTAGCTCATCAAAATCCTAGGGTTTTTCTTATTGTTCGTGACCTCCATTTCCCTCATCAGTGTTTTCAGCCATATTATTTGTTGCCTGGGTTTGAAGGGCCTCGAAAATATCTTCCATATTGAAGCCTTCCGTCTAAGAGAGCACGGATTTGATGGTTGGGGGAGTGTTACTATCTTTCTTGGGTGGGAACTTAAAAAACCTTTTCTGATTGAAATATCCCTCTCCATTACCCCCTTTCAAGTCAACCAAGTCATTGGATATCATTTTGATTATTCTTTGAAGATATTCCATATCCATCGAATTAGAGGGATTTTTATCTTCACCAGATTTCGATGTGGAGTTTTTACTTTTACCTTTATCTTTAGATGGTTCTAAATTGGAACTACCTTTTAAACTTAACAATTTTTTCTCAAATTTAAGGGCTTCCTGGAAATATTCTTCTAGAGTATCCTTTTCATAAATTTTTACATACATGTCCATGGACATGGGTAAACCTGAGTTATAAAATTCAATCATGACATCTTCAGCAGATTTTGAGGCCCTTGGGATTCATTTTAACAAAGTGAGGAACTTTTGATTATAATCAATAAATAATTCTTTAGATTCCATCTTGACTCTTGATAGTTCGAGAACCAAGGTGGATGGTGTTTTATTTTCTCCAAATTTTTCAGAGGAAAGAGTTTTCAAAATTCCTCCAATTCATAATGGAATATTATTCTAGAGATAAATACAACGTAGAATCTTTTTCCTTGAAGGTAAGGGGAAACAGATGACAGACAACATCTTCGTGGAATATGCTTTGTAGACTAATAGCCAACATGAATTTCTTAATATGATTCTCAGTTGAATCCTTTTTGTTGGGATCAAATTTAGGTAGGAATTTCGCAAGGTGTCTAGGCATGTCATGTTGAACTTTTGGTACAATGACCCCATCAACAAACAACCAAGGTTGGTAGGGGGGTGATTCTAGTTCAGATTTTCTCCAGCCATGTTCAGAGGATGATATACAATGATCTAATAGGGGTTATCTTCGTAATTTTCTTCCAAATCGATTTTGGGATTGTGAGGGGGAGAATCGGGAGGTGAGGGTGGTCTACCTCCTTATCCACCAGTGACTATATGATACTCAATATTAAATTCCAGAGCCTTGGGGAAATCATGCATACCTTCAGGAACGTGATATTCAAGAGTTCCAACCCAACAGTTTTCTTGATATGCGTAAGGGTCAACAAAATAGGGATCTGTATGTTAAAGGTCTTCCTGATTTTCATGCAGAGAGTAATCTAAGGGAACTTGTACAATCTGTCTACTACATTTTCTAGTCAGTGCATGAATGGTTCATTTTGTTGAATGCCTGACTAAAGCCTCGATATTTGAGATAGTTAATACATGTGGTTAAGGAGAAAAAACAGATGTGAGGGATGTGAGGGAATGCGATAAGTGTTGACCTGAGCTGGAGTATTCACCATACATTCCGAAGGGAAGAAATTATGTTCGGAGTAAATTTTATGGGAATCAGTCGTGGAGGAAAATATTACTTTCGGGGAAGAACAAGAAGAATTTAAATTTCTATTTGTAGCCATTTAGTTCTATGGCCCTCCTTCTAGCGCCATTTATGTTGATGGGACAAAACGGTCCGTTCATTCAGTTGAGGGAAAACTCTTTATGGAAGGTCCCAATTAGACCCACTCTTTTTTGGAGTAGCGCTTTCGACTAGATTTTGTCATGGTTACCAACTAACTAAAAAAATTACTAAAATACTAACTAAAATATGAATCTGAGAACCAGAGGTTCTCGGATGAATTAAAAAAAATAAGATACAAGAAGTAAACACAACAAACTAATATAAAACTAAGAAATATGATTATTTTTCTAAGATGCAGTCTATAAACTAATACTATTTAAATTAACCTATCATGATCAGGAGCAAACTAACAACATAGATGAATACAATGAATAATCCATATAACTTCAATAGAATAAATTTGTGACGCAAGTGGTACATGAATTTGATAGCATATTCTGTTAGAACCAAAGAATCGATATAATCAACGACATTATACTATTGTTTTACTCATCCTGAAAAATAATGATAATTGTAAAATAAAAACATTGATTTGGAAGGAATTCATCAACAAATATTCACAAGCTACAAATAGAGAGATGCATAAACAGAAAAATATCATTCACACATATCAATACCATAATCTTTCAATTTAGAATGTCTCTTGGATTCGAATTAACTTGCAACAAAAATATTGTCTTCGTAGTTTCAAAAACCAAAATCCCTTTCAAATGGGAAGCAGTCCCTTTATACAGTGAGGGGCGAATCTTTACAATCATTTTTATTGGTAATCATAGAAATTTGAGCCGTTTCACATAAAGGACTCTTCATTTTCCAAAAAATATTACAATATCAGAAGAAAAAAAAATATGGAGAGAAATGAGGAATTTTGTAATCATGATATGGTCTTCTCCTATTGTTGGTCTTGGTATTCCTTCCAAGTGGAGTAGTCATTTAAAATTCTCTCGATCTTTCTCAATTGCAATATATCTAAGATGGATTCTCCATTACAGAATTGTGTAGACACTTCTTGATATAATTGCTCCATCGTGGCTTTTACAAAAGATTGAATCTTATGGGTGACCTAGGTAGGAAACAATAGATGTCCTTCAATTGATTTTTCATCAAATAGCATGAAATCTTGAATGCTTGTCTAACTCGCCTTATTTATATATTCCACCTCAACTGCCCTGGTGTTGACAAAAGTTGTTTCATCTATAGACTACAATGGTTGTACCCCTGCCTATGCAATGATATCATTAGCATATTTCCACAGTTGTGCACATGTGTCATCAGCCACCCCTTGGGTGGAATGAACACTCATGAAGAGAGGTTTGTTGGTTTCAAACAACATTCGGTACCTGAATCTTTCACTTTTTGAGTACACTGGCAGTGAGGTAGGTGTAGGTTGAATCTTGTTTTTCCAATTTACCATCTCCTCAAAAGCCTCGATAGCTTCTCATTATCTTCTTTGAGTATCAATCAGAGTATTTTGCAGATTAAGTTATTATTTCCTCTCTAGTCGTATATTGATCAATAGACTAAGGAGTTTTTTCTTTTCCTTCACTAGATATTTTTTGATAGCTAGCACTTGTGCTTTGATGGACTCTAAGGTACATGTCGAGGCTCTAGTAGTTTCTAGAGAGGAATTGAGTTTATGTCTTTCTTCTTCCAACTCATTCCTCTGGGTTTCTCATAGGATTTGAATCCTCTTTTCAAAATCTTTGTTCAAGTGGTCTCTTTGTGCCTGTAGGGCATCATTGATATTACTTGAGTTTGTACTTTCAGTTGCGTTGTCAGCTTCCTAGACATCTATGGAGAGTTGGTATTTTAGGCCTTTCAACTCTGTTTCCAACTCTATTACTAGGGTCCTAGAAATGTTCAAGGCATTAGTTACCTCCATCATAGAGGAGGCATTTAATTATGTGAAGGCGTTGAGCTATGAAGTACCTTGAACCACATTCTCTTTAGGATCAGGGCCTACCTTCCATTCCAAAATCCATCCTGTATGTGACTTATATTTGGAGTCTTCTCCTTTGTTTCTTTTCATTGATCTCTTCTTGATGCTTCTAGTTCTATTGTCAAAATAGTATTCTCCAATGGAGACTATGGATCGTTTACAATTGAGATCTTGAGAAGAGAGGGAGGAATCCCCTAGTATGGAGCTTATGGAGGTATTCTCTGGAGGAGGTATATTCACAATGCCTAGGGTTGGTGTTAACGGAGTGCTAGGGGTCTGGTTTAAATTCTTCTTTGAAAGATCATCAACTTTTCTCTTTGATGCAACCTCGTCGACCAATATATTTTCCTTTTCCTCTTCAACCAGTTTCCTAGATTCTGCTTCATTAGATAGCCTCTTGACTTCCTTTTCCTATGCCAAATTTTTAGCTTTTTCTTCTTTCTTCTTCTGCAGAGTTTCATGATGTGTCGCACACTCACATTCTAGCATGATCTTTTCCTCAGTCTGACATTTTTGATAATCTTGCTCCGCCTAGAGCCTTTTCTACTCAAGGTTCTTTTCTTTTATGGTCTTCTCCTGTTCTTTGGCATTACTAGTGTCTTTCTATTGTTGACACAACTTCTAGAATTGAGATAAGGTTTATGTTAGCACATAGAAATGTAGGGGGTCAAAAACACTTTGGTTTTGTTTTATTTGGAGTCATAGGGATTTATAAGTCTTAGGTTTTGGGTCTTTTTGTTGTCATAATATTATTCATCATGAAAATGATAATGGTCCTTATGAGTCACACTCTTAATATTTAAATCATCGCCATGACATGTCCTGCCTCCAGTTGTACACAAGTTTTCCTTTGTCACTTTCCAACTGTTTAGATGTATATGTTGCCAAGTCACCAGGAAAGTTTGCAGTGTACTTATGAGTACCTCACAGACTCATATTTCATTATTGCAACTAAGAAACATGTCAAGGGGAATTTAATGGTTTTCGGCACCTTCATTTAATTAAATTTTCAAGGATTTTGTCACAGAATATCTAATAGTTTCCTTGAAGTGCGCTATTTGATTTTGAAATTGGAGTTGCAAACTAGCTGAAGAAGATTGTTCAAGATTGGATACCTTTCTCCAAGACTAGCTCAGTCTCACAAAGCACCAACATAAAACCAAGGTGTATCATATTTAAGGCAAGGTTCCTAGCCAAGAGGTTTTTTCCCCTTCACACGCAACTCAAGAATGTTTACAATCAAAAAATAACCCACCAAGCTAAAATCAGAAAATTGAAGGTAGAGTTACAACCTTTCAGAGAAGAAGTGGAAAAGAGAAACTTAGATATGTTGGCCAAGGTGGCTACTAGAAGAAGCTCCAAAACAAAAATATAAATAAAAATGATCTTCCAAAACCAACATCATTTTTGTATAAGTTTTATTTTACATGATTTTATAACATTTAATGATGGTTATGATTTTGAGCTAGACTTAGCATTTTTGTGATTTTCTCCAAGGATATATCAATATAATAAAGTTTTGTTGCATGTCTGGACTCCTGGTATAAATTTTTAGGTGTTGACGATTTTCAAAAGTGTAAACGGGATGCTACAGGAAAGTTTGTAGCGCCTGGACTCACTAGCGTTGTGAACTGGTAATTTAGGACAGTTTGTAAGCAATTAGCACATAACAGAGTATTGTTTTGATCATAAATTTTGAATCACAATTTGGGTTCCTCTAAAATTTGGTGTGGAGGAACAACATGATGTTTTTTAATTGTTGGCAAACAATCATCCCAATGCATTTCATATTTTGTGTGAAACGATAAAAACACCACCTATGGGAAAGTTCACAACGCATGCTCTCAAAGGCCCTGCCAACTCTAACAATCTCACAAATTTGAGCTATCAAAGGGCTGCCAATTATCATGGAAGGTTCAAATGGTTTCCTAGGAGTTAGTTGGACATGAGGGACACGTTTTCCATCTCCATATCAAGCATCATGACATGTTTCAAAAGGAATTTATCACAATAGAAAAGATCGTAAAAAATAGGAATTTGTTATGTTTTTGTTGGAATCTTTTGTAACATTCTCCTAAATGGAGGAATATCCTATGTAGCTCCTTAGTTTTGACCTCCTGAGGGTTTAGTGATATACTTCACTATATATGAAGTGTATTTTGATAAGTGAAGGTTTGGATTCATGATCCAAGAGAGGAGGGAGTTGGAGGAGCAGTTTAGTTGCTCATTTGTAAGCCTAAGGGCCAGTTTGTAATGAGCATTTCTACCATTAAATATTCATGAGAGTTATTTATCATATGGTATTCTTTGTTTTCCCATTTATTCATTATCTTGTTTATTGAATATATTGCATGTTTTGAGGATCATAGCTTCTATGGATTGATGGATTCATGAACAACAGAGGATCTGTTGTAGCTTTCCCATTAAATCATTGTTTATTGTTTAAGAAATCTTTAATCTATTTGCAGAAAGGATCTATGTACAATGGATGTTCTTCCTTTTGTCATATTCACTATTCTTCTACTCATTATTATATTGTAAATGGGTTGAACCTGCACAGAATATATCTAGCTATAAAATACTACACACATTTTCAGAGAGAAATTGAGAAAGAAGAAGAAGGAGAGAAAGAATGGAAGAATTCTCATTAACCGTAATGAATAATGAATAATTTACACATGATATACTCTATATAACTCAATGAATGCACACAAGAGTAGAAAAATTCTTCCATAGTGGTGGTCTAGAGTGATATGGACACACACTAGCAGTTACGGGAGTGAACTGCCACCTAGTCTAGTCTCTCAAGCAGTTACGGGAGTGAACTGCCACCTAGCTGAGTTCACTAGTCAACCGGTCCTCAGTTAACTGACTGGACAAAGTGTAGTGAGGATTAAATCAAGGAATCAAGGGTAATGCACCAGTATAGTGATGATCCTTGTTGGGATCTAAAGATGTACTAAAAACAACCTTTGTTTAACCTTAATTTATCAACTCGAGGATTCGTCTTCTATTTCAAGAATATAATTTAAGTCTATGTAGATAGCTCGGAGAGGCTAAAATCGTGTAGTTAAAGAAAAACTAAGTTTATCAACAATCAATTTCCTCACACATTCATTAAGTTTCTAAAGCTAAGATCCTACTGAACAGGACTGAAATCTGATCTATAATGTACTATGAATTGAAGACATGAATTGAATTGTTGAATTGACTTAATTAAGAGACAAGAATTGAATCTGATATTAAAGGCATGAATTGATCTATTTAATACGCGAGAATTGAAAATAAGCTAATCTATTGATGACTATATAATTTGCTGGAAAGAAATAACTGAATATTGTAAATTAAGGCAGAACAATAATTGAACATCAAATGCTAACTAAGTAAAAGGAACAACAAACACTAGTTTAATTGAAAGAAACAACAAATGCTAATTTAATGGAAAGGAAAAACAATTTCTCATTTAATTGAAAGGAACAACACATATGAAGATGAGAGGAACTCTCGAGTAGTAAAATTCAGCAAATGGAATCTAGAATAGCAATCGATAACATTCAACTGGAACATCTATCTCTTGTAAGAGACCAACATAAAAGCATTAACACACTTGTGCCTCTATCTTAATTATTTCAAAGGAGAATTGAATCATAAACAAAAATCAAGTTAATACAGTTATAGATTGAGATAGTAACTCCTTCATACTGGGCCCTCGGTCCTCAAAAGAACTGCAACTAGAAACTCAGTATACGAAAATGATGGAAACATTCAAAACCTTTATTAATTCCATAACTGATATGACATTTACAAAACTTGTTTGCGCAAAGTGACTCTGAATTCTGAAAACTTAGATACAATTCTTCGATGATCCTTTCCAGGATCCACTATCCTTTATATATTACAAAATATGGGTAAATTAAGCTATCATGAGGATCGAGAGATCCTCATGATCGCTATTACTATTTAAGAAGTTTACAAAATAGAGAACTAATCTCTCTTGAAACTGTTTTATGCCTAATATCTTTAACCTCGAATAGCTTACGTATCTTCAAAATCTCCTAGCTATCGGGGGTTTACCAAAATTTACTCATTCCTGTAACAAAATCAAACAATTCCAACCATATTTTAGAATTTATGAAATTTAATTCAATAATAATCCTAGAAGACATCTTAATCATTTTCTATCCTATCTTATTCTTAAATAACAAAAAATCTAGTCAAGATGATATCATAAATCATAGAAAGGAGGAGAATATTTGTACCTTTTCGTAACCCAACATTACTCCCTATCTTACCTTCTTTCATTTCCTCATGCAAGCCAAGTTCTTACATGTAAGGCAGTGATGTTGTAAGGAGGAAAGTTTGGTTCACCAGGTGTCCTGAACCCATTTTTTCTTCTGAGTTCTCCAAAAGAAGTGTTTTCCCTCGTTTTATTAATTTGATAATCTCTCTGGTAATCCTCTAGAGGAAACCAAATAAGAGGGGGGTTATATCTACACCCAATCTAGGCAGGTCCTTCCTCCTGGATCATTCTGGCATACTTTTCTGAAGGTAGTTGCAAAGAAGTTCTTGAAACCAAAGCACTCTCTAACCTTTACTTCAACTGGGGAGACATCCCACCTTAACTTGGAGCCAACAAGAGATTCTTCTTTGAGTTCCCTAAAATATGTTATGCCTGACTGTATAACCTATTGATGAATAGGACTTAAAGATCTTCTCACTCCTTCCCTTTTCATGAATTCCCTATGTCGCATAATAGCTAGAAAAGACTTTGGTGGTTCCCCCCTGATCCAAAGATCTAACCTAGTTTCTCTCTTAATGAAAGTTTTGTGGGCTTTAGCCCACCTGACTTGATTTTTAGTGAAGGATAGGAACACTTGAAATTGGATATATCCAATAAAAGGACCATGATTTTCTTTATTTTTATATTCTAAAATAAAATTATTGAAACATATCTCACATAGGAAATATTGTACTTTCTCTTCCTGCTCTCTAAAACAAGACACAAACTCAGAGATAATAGTGAATTTAATCGGTTTACCTGCTCGAATAGATTTCAACCTCAACAACAGGTATCATTCTAATAATAACAAAGTGTAATTTGTAGCAGGAGCCCTACATTCTATTGCATCAGTGTAGACATCACAAATCTCTTTGATTTGCTCCAAAGCTTTTTCCAATTGACTTTGCACTTTCTTTGTCTTCCCTTGAGCCTTAGTCAGCTCAGCATACATCTCATTTTCTGTTGCTGACATGGCTTTGAGTTGTTTAACAACTCTTTGGTGCTCTGTCTGTAAATTCTAACCTTGCACAATATCTGTTGCAAATCGATATTCAGAAAATAACAGAAAAGATACAATGGCAAATACAAACATTACACAGAGATTTTTCACCTGGAAACCCAAACCGGGAAAACCAGCATATATTATATTGATACACATTGTGTTACATTGTTTACAATACAATATACATATAGGAGCTAGCGGCATCCAAAACCCTAACCCAATGACCTGGATTAGTCCAAAAACCCTAATTCCTTAACCGGAAATAGAAAACCATCGGCAAAAACCATGTGCCGAAAACCACCTAATATCATGTGGTCCCGGAAATATGTCATCCTGAAAATATGTCGGCCCGACGATAATATGTCGGCACGAAACCGGCGAAAATATGTCGGCCCAAAAAAAAAATTTCGGGGGCCCTGCCCCCGAACCCCCGCGCGTGGGGCTCCGCCCCCCTGCACCCCCCCTCTTACCCCCCTGTGCACCCGGCGCAGGCGCTCAGACACTACTACTCTTGCAAAGAATATAACACATACCCAACATTCTCCCACTTCTTGTTTTCTTTGCACACAGGGGGTTACAGGGTTACATAGTCAACAATGCCCATGGATCCTCTACACCAAGAGAACTTCTCAGTGCTCACAGATTTTGTTAATGA
>ML777551.1:556334-569166 GCA_009831015.1 Picea engelmannii
ATGAAAATGTCTCCTTGGTATATATAGGAGACTAGGAGGTTTTAATGGCCTAAGGCCGACATAAATAAAATAACATTACTAATCTAAATCACAACTAATGGCCTAAAGCCGACATAAATAAAATAACATTACTAATCTAATATTCCCCAATTAAGTGGTAATGAGCCAATATTAGGGCTTAACATTCTTGAGTCTGAGGGCTTCTTCTAGTGTGAGAGGGGCTCGTAGATCCTTTTCTGGATATCTTGGTGGTTGCAACTGTGAATATACAATAGTTGAGCTTGGCTTGGCTAGAGGATATAAGATGAGATTTTTTGTAACACCTCCTCTAGAAATTGTCATATTTCCAGTGTGACACCCTATGTACGCATCTGTTGTTGCGAGCCATGGTCTTCCCAGTATTAATGGATGCCCTCCGAGTCCAGTTCTTGGGTTGATGATGAGGAAATCTGTTGGATATTCCCAAGAGTCAACTAAAATTTCTATATCATGCAATGTATCGATTGGTCTAACCACTGATCAATCATCCAATTGTAACATAATTGGGGTAGGCTCGAAGGAGTCGAAACCCAGGGTGTTGCAGGTTTCCATGGACAGGATGTTCATGGCCACCCCCAAGTCTACTAGTGTATTTGGAAAAGAGCAGTCCTGGATCTGAACTGTTACTATTGGGTTCCCTAGATCTACATATTTGACTGGTTCTTGGTTCCCTAAAATGAGATTAGACAAGGCTCATGCCACATGAATGGTCGATGATGAATTTTTTATTTTTCTAACAGGCTTCCTCCAACATAGTTCCTTAATTTTCTTTGCATAAATTGGGATGTCTTGCAGAGCCTGCTGGAGTGGAATTTTAACATATAAATTTTTGAGTTCCCCTACAATGTCAAAGTTAGGATACACAACAGGTTTTGATATCATCAACCTTTTGGGGAACAAGGGAGGAGGAGTTGCATCCTTATCAGGATCCTGTGATTCAACTGTGTTCCCTCCCTGCTCTATTTCTTTTGTTATAACCACAGTCGAGGGTGTTATTGTTGGTTGTATGTTATTTTCATTCTCTTTTTCTTGGAAAACATTACTTTCTTTAGGAGAAATGATACGCCTCGATCTCAACCGGAGTTCATTGCACCCTACAAACTTGGTTTCCCCTTCCCCATTCTCCATAATCTGGACAAGCTGGGTTGGTCTATTATTAAGATTTGGGTGGGGTTGGGCTGGTAATTGAGGGTGGAATTGTGATTGGGGCAGTTGGAGTGGAGCTTGCAAAGTGGGTTGCGTTTGGGGGGGCATCCCCATGGGGCATTGCCAATTCTAGTTCAAATTTGGGTTTTGGGCATCATGTTGGGCCACTACAAAGGGTAAGGGTTGTTATCCCCATGGGGCATTGCCAATTCTGGTTCAAATTGGGTTTTGGGCATCGTGTTGAGCCACTGCAAAGGGTAAGGGTTGTTATTTGAATTTTTCTAGGACGACGTAGGGTATTGTGAGTTAGGCCAGGTGGAATTTGCAGTTGTTTGATTCTTCCAATTGGGATTTGCAGCGGGTTGGTTTGTCCAAGTGGTATTTGTAGTTGGATATTGTTGGGGCTGTCATTTTTTATTAGTAAATGGTTGTCCCTGCCATGAGTTTCCAGAACTCTACTGTCGATTATACCGTCCAGAAAAGAAAGAGGAGGGGCCCTATAGTGTACCTGGAGGTCAGGCCTACCATTGGCAATGATGAGCCATCAGATATAATAGTTTTGTTTCCTCTTCCACTTCTCTAAAGATATATTTCAGTCATGGGAGCAATGGGCATTGCTTCGTTGCAAGATCCTTGGTGCAAATGGCACAAACCCAAACTACATCGAGAGGGCATTCCCTTGGACAATGTTTCTTTCTACATCTGTGGAAAAACATGGCCAAAGTCTATTCTGTCTCTGCTTGTTTCTATTTAGCCCGCAACACATCCAATTGTATAGTCAGAGTGCTCAAAATATCAGTTTTGAAATTTTCTAAAAGATCACCGACTTCTTCTCGGGTAACTCCTCCACTGGTAACATTGTTTCTCCTGGTGAGGGGAGTCTGCATCCCTGATCTGGTTCGTGTACTTCCACGTGAGCACTTGACGCACAATAGAATAATGTTATCATAAGTTTCTTGATAAATATCACCCTTCCCCATTAAATTCAATATTTGTACCCATTCATCTTTCATTCCTTTTATCAGAGTGGATTTGAGCACCTCTCCTGGTAATGTTCTATAAGGGGACCTTTGCAGATTGCATTGAAACCTTTCAACATATTCTTCCAATGTCTCATTTTCCTTTCCAATCATTTGAAAGATTTCATCTTTCAGATCCTTAGTTTTACAATAATCTTGATATTTTGTCAAGAAGGCATGTTTCATCGCATCCCATGAGTTTATAGTCCCGCCTCCTAATCCCATAAACCAGCATAGAGCTGCCCCTTTCAAAGTGGAAGGGAACAGCTTTAGATTTTAAGGTTTGGAGGTCTAATCATAACCTCTACATAGGACATTAAACTCAAATAAGAATGCATTTGGATCTTTCGAAATCAATCCATGAAAGGTTGGCAAATTCTGCAAGGGAATTGCTTTCATGGGGACATTGGCGACTAGATCAACTATCGGATATTCCAAGGTGGAAGTATGTGGTCGTTGTTGATTTGGTTGCACGATTTGGTCGAATATATGCCAATAATATTTGGGGATTTCCTGACCTGGGTGTTTTTTTTATTGATTACTTGAACCCCTAGGGGATTTGATTGCATTGCCTCTATATGGGATTTCGTGTATGCCTTCTCCTTTCACAGAAGATTTAGGATCAGGTGATGGTGATGGATCTACCTTAGAAACTCCACTGGTTTCTCCTTCTCCTTCCTCCAGATTACGATAATTTCCCTCATCTAAAGGGTTGAGGGGTGGAAGATCTGTGCTTTGAAATCTTTGCTCAGTCCCTTCGGTTTTGTTGTGAATATCAACGTGGGTTGTAGTTGGTGAAACTGTTTCCTGAGGGATTCGGGTAGATCCTTTCCTAGGTCCAACCGACGCTTGAGATTCATCTTTTCGAATGATATCAGCTATGAAAGTAATTCTCCCAGGGAACACCGAGCCTTGGGCTTTGGTAGTTTTTGGTGGGGGTTTTGTTTTTTTAGGATCTTTTTTCTTATTCATACACACTTCACACAAAAAGAAATTCAAAACACCTATATAACCTCAAAGTATCAACTGGAGGTAGGCGTTGGCATAAGAATCTTACTCATTGCCTGTGTAGGTTCTTACCTTCCATATTCAATACCTCATCCTATAGAGACACAACTTATGCTACCTTTGACACTCTCCCCGGCAACGGAACCAAAATTTTGGGCTCTAAAAATGTCATAAAAACAACCTTAGTTTAACATTAATTTATCAACCCGAGGATTTGTCTTCTATTTCAAGAATCTCAGCGAAGTCTATGCAGATAGATCGGAGAGGCTAAAATCGCGTAGGTAAAGAAAAACTGAGTTTATCAACAGTCAAGTTCCTCACACATTCATTAATTTTCTAAAGCTGAGATCCTATTGAACAGGATTGAAATCTGATCTATAATGTACTATGAATTGAAGACATGAATTGAATTGTTGAATTGACCTAATTAAGAGACAAGAATTGAATCTGATATTAAAGGCATGAATTGATCTATTTAATAAGAGAGAATTGAAAATAAGCTAATCTATTGATGACTATCTAATTTGCTGGAAATAAATAACTGAATACTGTAAATTAAGGCAGAACAATAATTGAACAGCAAATGCTAACTAAGTAAAAGGAACAACAAATGCTAGTTTAATTGAAAGGAACAACAAATGCTAATTTAACGGAAAGGAACAACAATTGCTAATTTAATTGAAAGGAACAACGCATATGAAGATGAGAGGGACTCTCGAAAAGTAAACTTCAGCAAATGGAATCTGGAATAACAATTGATAACATTCAAACTGGAACATCTATCTCTTGTAAGCGACCAACATAAAAGCATTAACACACTTGTGCATCTATCTTAATTATTTCAAAGGAAAATTGAATCATAAATAGAAATCAAACTGATACAGTTACAGATTGAGACAATAACTCCTTGAGACTGGGCCCTTGGTCCTCAGAAGAACTGCTACTAGAAACTCAGTATACGAAAATGATGGAAACGTTCAAAACCTTTATTAATTCCATAACTGATATGACATTTACAAAAACGATTTGCGCAAAGTGAATCTGAATTATGAAAACTTAGATACAATTCTTCGATGATCCTTTCCAGGATCCACTATCCTTTATATATTACAAAATATGGGTAAATTAATCTATCCTGAGGATCGAGAGATCCTCAGGATCACTATTACTATTTAAGAAGTTTACAAAATAGAGAACTAATCTCTCTTGAAATTGTTTCACGCCTAATATCTTTAACCTCCAATAGCTTACTATTGAGTCTCAGTATTGACACCTCTATTAACCTATATTATCCTCTGTCTGAGTCAATTTTACCTATCTTATGAGTATAAACTTGACTTTTGCCTCCATAAATACACTTAATGACCTTGTTCACGTGCATAGAGAGGTAACTTATGATTAAGACATGTTTTGTTTAATTTTCTTGAGTTAATTTGATTAAATGGTTATTTTGCATGATCCTAATCATTTTATCTTAAGCAGCATTGATCCGGTACCAAAAGACCTGCACAACATTAATCTGGTACCAACAGAACCACATAACATTGATCTAGTATTTCCCTGTGTTATTCCGGTACCATCCTGTGTTATTTTGGTACCAGCCTGTGTTATTCCGGTACCAGCCTGTGCTATTTCGGTACCAGTGTGACTGTGTTATTCCAGTACCAAACAACTGTGCCTATTCCAGTACCAGTGCGACTGTGTGTATTCCGGTACCAAATTGCTATTTCCAGAAATCACTTGTTGAACGAGTATGCAGTTGGAGATTTCAAGAAATAATTTAAATCGAAGCTTCTAAATCAGTTTTCAATATCAAGATAGACTCCATCACTCATGCACTTCATGTCATGAGGATGAAGTCCATCCCTAAGATTCGACATGAATTTCCAATTATAATATTTCAAAAACAGTTTGATGCTTATCCTTAGATATTGATCGTAACATCTTACCTTCTTTATAAAGGAATGTTGTATAGGTGATAGAGTACATGTGTATTGATGTAATGAAGCAGTAACAAGAACATAATGATACATATTTCCATATTGTACGAGATGATGAACTGTTGATTCGATTTACAAGTTGAAGGAATACAAATGATCTATGCAATTTTTGGGTATGATTAGAACGTTTTAGCCTGTTATGTTTTTAGAGGTACCTGGTTAGTTCGGCAAGGGCCCACCGTCCCAACTAAGGTAAACCTCCCTGTATATTCTTTGTGTGGTTGTGTGAGTATTTAAGAGTTTTGTTTTGTCAATAATTTCAAATGCATTTTAATTACAACACATAATCGTTTGCTTTTGAATCAGTGTGAGCAGTTAGACATTGGACATCATAGTTAGTTTCCTTTCTTTTCATGTAGGGTAACATTTAAGAATCTGATGTGTGACAAAAAAAAAAATTATTCTGAGTTTGAGATAGTATTGTTCTTAGTGGGTACAGGAACAATAGAACTTCATCTTTTACCTTCATGTTCCATAGTGAAGTCTTTCAATTATTTTGACTGTTTTCTGTAATACACAGGTTTGATTGAACATAATTGAGTTATGATTGCTTTTTGTTTAAGAGTGAATTGTTGATTATTGTTTTCAATTGCTATAGGGAACAAGATCTGATTTCATCTCTTCTTTTCATGAGCCTATAATGAACAGATCTGTTATGTGAGCAAGAACCTTTTCAATTGAGTGTTTTCTTGAGAGTTGTACTATGAGATTTATCTTCTGTTATTGTTGAAGTATGCCCAGATTTGCTTGTTAGTTGTTGTTAAGGATAGTAGCTATAGATAACAAATTCAAAGTCCATCTTTCCACTTCATGAGCTTGTAAATGGACAAGGCATTATCTGAGCAAAATATTTTGAGTGCATGATTGCAAGTTTTGCTTTCTAATTTCTGAATTGTGTGAAGAATGTTATCTTTGAAAACAGAGTATTTTGTTATTGATGGTTTTCTTATCTAAGCTATACTAAAAAGACATATGAACCTATCTATTATCAGCACATATAGTGCATCAACTCTACTGATTACGAATCCCGGTTGATAATTTATGTTTGGTAATATATTCTGCAAATAATTGCACCAACATTTTGGCGTTGTTGTCGAGGAGTTGTAAACGTTAATAGGTAGTATTTGGATTAGATTGATTTAATGGTTTTGGATTTGTTTTATGGATGATATTAGGGTAGAGAGAAGATGATAAGACGTGCGGGAAGAGCCCACGCATCCACTTTGGTGGGGTTGCTCCAAAGTTAGGTTATCCTCTCTTCTTTTAATGCAAGTGTGTTTTTCCTTCTTTTATGTAAAATTGTGTTTTCATGAGGGGATAACTTGTGCGAACCGATAACCTGGTGATAGCAAGGTCCCAGTAACACAAGAAGTTCAAGTTTGGTGTGTTTTATTTTTGCAAATAGTTTTAATTTCTTATTTTTAAATTCATATCTTTGATGATAAATCATTTTTGGGGTGTTGTAAGAACCCTTGAGTACTAATTTGTGTTGCGAGACAGGGATCATCAACTAGCTATTGTAATTCAAGGATGATCAAGAGTTTTAATAATGTCCCTCCAAGAACTTTCTCACATTCTAGTAGCATTTGGGATATCTGCGTCTCAGGAAGAGCATATCTTGACAGCATTCAAGAATTTAGTTGTCTCTCAACAAGAAGATTTAGAAGTCCCTTCGGATTCCTATTGTCAATTTGTTGAGGAGACTCAAGAATCATGGATAGAATTCAATGGAGAGAAACCATTGGAACTTGAGATTGAAGAGTTCTTATCATGCCTCATAACAGATCCTGTATGTACCCCAGAGACCAATCATCTTGGAGAATATACTCTGTGTGGCATGGAAAAGGAGGATATGTTGTGTGACCTAAACAAAGAAGGGAAACAAGAATATCTTGATCCTATTGAAAGATGGTTCCAATTAGTTGTCAGGTCACACTACTCTTTTACTTTTCATTGTTATTTGATCTCATCATCAAAGCAGTTGGTCCTTCATACTCACGTATGCAGTAAAATTTATCTTTTAAACCCGAGTATGGATATATTTATAACACTGTTACGCACATGGCTTCACTGGAAGTATTCCTATACCTTAAAGACATTTTCTTTTGTTCAATTGATGTAGGATAGATAAATAAATAAATGTTTCACATAAGTGAAATACAACATATCTTTCATATTTTTCATAGATGGGAATGTCAAAAGCTAATAAACAAATCGGTTTAAGATCTTTTGTTCCTATAGTATATTTATTTCTAAAAGTTATGATAATTTTGTTTAGAATTTTATGAGAAGGTAAGATCTGTTGGACAACTGATAGGGGCGGGTGAATCAGTTGTTACCATGCTTAAACAATTATGCTTATTTTAAACTCTTTGTTGAGACACTAAATGATGATCACAATAATGCAAGGAAATAAACAATGGCACATTCAGCATTAGTCACATATATGAGAAACATAGAGACAAATATTTCCTGAGGAAACCCATGCAGGGTAAAAACCTCTTTTTCTTTATTTGATAAGTAATGGTTACAATCTTTACAGTATCATACATATGAGCACCAACTCATATTGAGGCTACAACCTCTGTTTTTCAAGCTGCTACTTGCTGAGAGCACCAACTCTCTGTTTTCTCTAGCACCCACTAGAAGGAAGCACCAACTCCCTGGTTTCTCTAGCACTAACTAGAAGGAAGCACCAACTCCCTGAGTGTTTCCAGCACCAACTGGATGGAAGTACCAACTTCCAATCATACAGGAACCAACCTGTAAAACAGAGAACAAGAGTTCTCCCTTACACCACCCTGCCACCCTGGTTTCTCTGGCTGCAACCAGATGGAAGTTACAACTCCCTGTGTTCAAGCACCCACTTGAACCTCTGAGGACAACAGTCCTCCCAAGCACCTCCCAACCACCCTGAAATATTAATTCTTTGTTACTCAAACTTATTACAGTGATATAATGTTCAACAATGGCTTACCAGTCTTATCACTGTTCTGCTGCATTTCGTTTCTCTGTCTACCTCATTGCCTTTCTACTCACATCACTTGCACTGTCTAGTCTTCTGCTTTTTATGCTTTGTGCGCCATCTCCATTCTCTGCACAGTTCCTCTTCTGTGCTTATTCAGCTGCTGCACTCTCCTCCTTCTTCACACCTGAATTACCTTTACCAACAACAATCACAACAACCTCTAACAGCAACAACAATTGAATCTTTTCTCTGTACCGTGTATTTATAGCTTCTGTGCACCTTGTGCATGCAATGTTCTCCATTCCTCTGCATGCATACTCTCCGTCGTTATCCTCCACCTCTCGAGTGCTCTATCTGATCATCATCGTGACTCTTCAGCTTCTCTGGTGGTTCGCCCTACGTGTCCAGTATCACTGGGTGTTATGCTGAGATTCCTCAGCCTCTCTGCAAGTTGAGACTCTTCGTCTTCTCTGTGATAGTCGAGCTCACCTTCTCTATTTCAGTTACGAACTCAATCCCATCCAGCTATCAATCACCTCCATGAGTCGTCTTCATTCCACTGGAAGATTCCATGTGACTCTTCTGCTCCTCTGGAAATCACACCGAAGTCTCTTCGCATCCTCTGGTAGAACCCATCAATCGTTACTGGCAGTTTCACTGTGTCGTACAACAGTAGCCCTTCGATCTTGTTCAAATTCACCTGCACCGTTGGATTAACTCTGAAGGGTATTGTCGTTATTTACCAGTTTCGCACTTTCGCTGTGAGCTTATGATCTTCATCGACCCTGATCGACGGTTCATGCTCTTGATGAATCAACGGTCCTGATCTCATCGTGATCTCGCATCTCGTTGTTCCTTCGATGGTGATTCTCATCACTCCCAGTCACGATAGGCAAAGCTTCAAGATGGAGCTTAGATCAACGATCCACGTTCTTGGTAATCCGACGGTCCTGATCTTCTCGCAATATCGCATCTCGTGATTCCTATGATGGAGGTTCTTGTCACTCCAAGTCACGATAGGCGAGGCTCCGAGATGGAGCTCAGATCAACGGTACATGTCTTTTGGTGTATTGACGGTCAGAATCTTATCGTGATCTCGCATCTCCCGAGTTTGGTGGTTATGTTTCTTGCCTTTCCAAGTCGGTAAGATGACGATGTTTCGCCATGTGTCCTCTTGATACAACGGTCCACGATTAACTCGCGATCTCGCATCTCATTGTTCCCTTAACTTTCCATTCAACGCGATGACGATCTCTCGCCACGTGTGATCCCCCATGCAGATCCAATAGTCCTCCTGTCATCCGGATCCAATGGCCTTCTCTCGCTACCTCGCGACTTGGAGTACCCAATGTTTGGACTCTCAACCTACAAACTCTCAAGTTCACGAGATCTCTCGATCTCTCGGCACACGTTCTTCCCAGATGGATGGTCCTGATCTTCTTGCCACTTCGCCGCCTTGCGTCCTCGCGCCTCACGACCTTTAACACCGAATCCGCTCTTCTTGTTTTTATTCAAATCTGACGACCCTAATGTTGTCGGGAATTTTGGATGGGATCCAATGATCAGCGACGCTTCTCCTCCAAGTTTACACATCCTTCTTACTTGGAATAATTTTGACTCTGCACTAATTCCTCCTGAGCCTACGTTGTTCCTATTTGTCCAACGATGCACATTCTAATCCTGCCATCTTCACTGTTGTACTTTCCATCAATGACAAGCATACGCTATATGTTAAACATTTGGCAACAATATCCCCCTTTGGCATTGATGGAAACTAAGGCACCCGAATTCTTTTCTCCCCCTTTGACATCAATGTCAAAGAAGATACATGCTCCTCCTAAGATATTGCAGTAAATTTAGGAGGCATTAGATAATCAAACAATACAAATCTCCCCCTAACAGGATGGACTCTTTTAGGTACGAAACGAAATGACACCCAGCTTCTGTCTGAGATATTCAAACGGTGTCTTGGCAAGGGGCTTAGTAAAGATGTCTGCAATTTGTTCTGTAGTGGGAATGAAATGGACCTGAACAATCTGATTGGTGACCTACTCTCTTAGAAAATGATATTTTATGGGAATATGTTTTGTCTTGGAGTGGAGGACAGAATTTTTAGACACACTAATGGCACTTGTGTTATCACAATGAATTGGGATCGGTGCAGTATATTTTACCTCTAAGTCTGCAAGTGTCTGAATCATCCATAATACCTGTGTGCAAAAGGTAGCACAAGCAATGTACTCTGCCTCTGTGGTTGATAGAGAGATGGAACCTTTCTTTTTACTAAGCTAGGCTACTGAGGAGTTACCCAAGAAGAATGCTCCTCCACTAGTGCTTTTTCTCTCATTGACACAATTTGCCCAATCTGCATCTGAATAAGCAGTCAACTGAAGACTTTGATTTCTGGGATACCACAGACCATAAGTCATTGTTTCTTTTAAGTACCTAAATATCCTTTTGATAGGTTGCAAATGACTCTGTTTAGGAGCAGCCTGATATCTTCCTACCATTGCTACAACATGCATTATGTCTGGGCGAGATGCTTTGATGTACAGCAGGCTTCCTATCATTGATCGATATGATCTTTGATCAACATCAGGTGAATCATCATCCTTGCTTAATTTACATCCAGTTACCATAGGTGTACCCACAGGTTTAGAATATTCCATTTGAAACCTTTTCAGCATCTCTCTTAAATATTTTCCTTGAGAAATGAAGATCCCATCGGACCTCTGAGTAATTTGCATACCAAGGAAAAATGGCAGTTCTCCTATCATAGACATTTCAAATTCAGACTCCATGGAAGAAGCAAACCATTGTACCAGTGAGTCCTTATTACATCCAAAGATGATGTCATCTACATAGACCATTATGATGAGCAACTCATTATCCTCTATCTTAATATACAGATTGATGTCAGTTGTTCCTCTCTTGAACCCTTTGTCTTTGAGACACGTATCCAGTCTGTGATACCATGCTTGAGGGGCTTGTTTTAAATCATATAAATCTTTCTTCAACTTGCATACTAAGTCAGGGTTATTAGACAATTTGAAACCCTCTGGTTGTTCCATATAGACTTCTTCACTTAAATATCCATTGAGAAAGGCTGACTTGGCATACATTTGGTAGACTTTAAACCTTTTATGACAAGCATAGGAAAGAAACATTCTTATAGCTTCTAATCTTGCTACGGTCGCAAATGTTTCATCAAAATCCAATCCTTATATCTGAGCATAGCCTTTACAGACTAACCTCGCTTTGTTCCTGACAACTTGTCCTTGCTCATTCATCTTATTCTTAAATATCCATTTGGAGCCAATGACGTTTTTACCTTTGGGTCTTTGAACCATCTCCCATGTATTGTTTTTCTCAATCTGATCAAGTTCTTCATTCATTGCTTTAACCCAGTGATCATCTGTGTTGGCTTCATTAAAATTCTTGGGTTCCAGAATGGATATGAGAGCTATATGAGATTGTTCGGTGGTTTTGATTAGCTTTCTCCTGGTTTGTACCCCTTTTTCTTTTTCTCCAATTATTTGACTTGCAAGATGATTATTTTGAATGATTCGGAAGGAGGAATTTGTAGTTGACTTTTGATTTGAGTCTGTCTGAGTGTCTGAGTCTTCATCAGATTCAGAGTCTTTGTTTTCTGATTCTTGGACCTGTTCATCTTCATCTTTAGTTGTGTCTTATGTAGGAGACTCATTACCGTACACCTCTCTTGCTGGGATTCCTTCATCAATTTTTACATTAATACAGTCAACCATTTTATGCAGCCTCTTATTGTAGCATCTGTATCCTTTACTGTTTGTAGCATATCCTAAGAAGATACCTTCATCAGCCCTATCATCATATTTGCTGAGGTTCTCATCATTATTCTTTATGTAGCATTTACTCCCAAATACTTTGAAGTGTTTAATTGAGGCAGGTCTTCCAAACCATAATTCATAAGGTGTTTTGTCACTTTGTGGTCTAAGGTGAGCCTTGTTAAGCACATGGACTTCTATGTGTATTGCTTCTACCCAGTAGGTTTGACCAATGTTTTTCTCATTCATCATTGACCTGGCCATTTCCTGCACTGTTTTGTTTTGCCTTTCAACTACTCCATTTTGTTGTGGAGTTCTTGGCATTGTGTACTCTCTCTTGATCCCATGCTCATCGCAGAATTCCTTGAAGTCTCTTGACATAAACTCTCCTCCCCGGTCTGATCTTACTGCCTTTAACCACTTCCCTCTTTGAGTCTCAGTTAAAGCCTTAAATATCTTAAAATTCTCAAATGCTTCAGCTTTTTCTTTGAGAAAGGCTACCCAAGTAAGTCTGGAGTAATCATCGATAATCAACATGAAGTAGTTTTCTTTCCCTGTTTCTTCCTGTCTTGATGGTCCACATAAATCCATATGAACTAGTTGCAGTGGTTTCTCTGTTGAAGTAAATCTCTTGGACTTAAACTGTGTCATGTTTTGCTTCCCTACTTGACAGGGTTTGCACACTGAGTAATAGGGCTTTGATATTTTTGGAAGATCTTTTACTACCTCAAGGTTTTTGAGTTTGATTAAGTGGTCAAAGTTTAGATGTCCACGTCTCCTATGCCATAACCAGCTTTCATCATATTTTTTTAGATGATATTCTTCTCTATTTTCTTTCAGCACATA
>ML777551.1:576751-640945 GCA_009831015.1 Picea engelmannii
TACTGCCTTTAACCTCTTCCCTGTTTGAGTCTCAGTTAAAGCCTTAAATATCTTAAACTTCTCAAATGCTTCAGCTTTTTCTTTGAGAAAGGCTACCCAAGTAAGTCTGGAGTAATCATCAATAATCAGCATGAAGTAGTTTTATTTCCCTGTGCCTTCCTGTCTTGATGGTCCACATAAATCCATATGAACTAGTTGAAGTGGTTTTTTTGTTGAAGTAAAGCTCTTAGACTTAAACTGTGTCCTGTTTTGCTTCCCTACTTGACAGGGTTTGCACACTGAGTCTTGGGGCTTTGATATTTTTGGAAGATCTTTTACTGCCATGAGGTTTTTGAGTTTGATTAAGTGGTCAAAGTTTATATGTCCAAGTCTCCTATGCCATAACCAGCTTTCATCATGTTTTCTTAGATGAAATTCTTCTCTATTTTCTTTCAGCACATATACATTATTTTTTGTCCTTATGCCTTTGGCCACTACTTGTCCTGAGTTTACAAACTTTATCTTACAATCCTTGGACATGAACAACACCTCACATCCTCTGTCACACATTTGACTTACACTGGGCAGATTATGTTTCAGCCCATCCACAAGTAGAACATCTTGGGCTTTTCCTTTTCCATTACTTAAGCTCACCATCCCTTTTCCTTTTATTTTCCCTGGAGCATCATTTCCAAAGGTTACTGTTCCTGATTTACTTTCACTTAGCAATAGAAACTTGCCTTTGTCTCTCATCATGTGTTTGGAGCAACCACTGTCTATATACCAAGGTTTCATTTTTCTTTTAGCAGATAATACTAATCCACACTTGTTACTTTCCTTCTTCTTCCAAAACTTGACATTTTCCACTGGAGATTTCGAATCTGGTTCATAGTTCCTTAACTGATAGTCAATAGATTTATGTCCAAAGTTATGACAAGTGTAGCATTCAACCTCATTATTCAATAAGTCAAACTTATTGTTGCAGTGTTGCTTACTTATTGACTATTGCTACAACTCCTTGTGTTCAAGCACCCACTTGAAACTCTGAGGACAACAGTCCTCCCGAGCACCTCCCAACCACCTTGAAACATTAATTCTTTGTTACTCAAACTTATTACAGTGATATAATGTTCAACAATGGCTTACCAGTCTTATCACTGTTCTGCTGCATTTCGTTGCTCTGTCTGCCTCATTGCCTTTCTACTCACATCACTTGCGTTGTCTGGTCTTCTGATTTTTATTCTCTGTGTGCCATCTCCATTCTCTGCACAGTTCCTCTTCTGTTCTTATTCAGATGCTGCACTCTCCTCCTTCTTCACACCTGAATTACCTTTACCAACAACAATCACAACAACCTCTAACAGCAACAACAACCCAATCTCTTCTCTGTACCGTGTATTTATAGATTATGTGCACCTTGTGCATGCAATGTTCTCTATTCCTCTACATGCATACTCTTCATCGCTATCCTCCACCTCTCGAGTGCTCCATCTGATCATCATCGTGACTCTTCAGCTTCTCTGGTGGTTCACCCTGCGTGTCCAGTATCACTGGGTGTTATGCTCATATTCCTCAGCCTCTCTGCCAGTTGACACTCTTCGTCTTCTCTGTGACAGTCGAGCTCACCTTCTCTGTTTCAGTTACGACCTCAATCCCATCCAGCTGTCAATCGCCTCCATGAGTCATCTTCTTTCCACTGGCAGATTCCATGTGACTCTTATGCTCCTCCGAAAATCACACCGAAGTCTCTTCGCATCCTCTGGTAGAACCCATCAATCGTTACTGGAAATTTCACTGTGTCATGCAACATTAGCCCTCCGATCTTGTTCAAATTCACCTGCACCGTTAGATTAACTCTTAAGGGTATTGTCGTTATTTACCCATTTCGCACTTTCGCTGCGAGCTTATGATCTTCATCGACCCTGATCGACGGTTCATGCTCTTGATGAATCAACGGTCCTGATCTCATCATGATCTCACATCTCACTGTTCCTTCGATGGTGATTCTCGTCACTCCCAGTTTCGATAGGTGAAGCTCTGAGATGGAGCTCAGATCAACGATCCACGTTCTTGGTAATCCGACAGTCCTGATCTTCTCGCAATCTCACATCTCGCGATTCCTGTGATGGAGGTTCTCGTCACTCCAAGTCGCGATAGGCGAGGCTCCGAGATGGAGCTCAGATCAACGGTCCACGTATTTTGGTGTATTGACGGTCAGAATCTTATTGTGATCTCACATCTTGCGAGTTTGGTGGTTATGTTTCTTTCCTTTCCAAGTCGGCGAGATGACGATGTTTCGCCACGTGTCCTCTTGATCCAACGGTCCACGATTAACTCACGATCTTGCATCTCGCTGTTCCTTTGACTTTCCAGTCAGCGAGATGACGATCTATCGCCATGTGTGATCCCCCATGCAGATCCAATAGTCCTCCTGTGATCCAGATCCGACGGCCTTCTCTCGCTACCTCGCGACCTCGTGACTTGTAGTACCCAATGTTTGGACTCTCAACCTGTGAACTCCCGAGTTCACGAGATCTCTCGATCTCTCACCTCGCGTCCTTCCCAGATGGACGGTCCTGATCTTCTCACCACTTCGCCGCCTCGCGTCCTCGCGCCTCGCGACCTTTAACACCAAATCCGCTCTTCTTGTTTTTATTCAGATCTGACGGCCCTCATGCTGTCGGGAATTTTGGATGGGATCCAACGATCAGCGATGCTTCTCCTCCAAGTTTACACATCCTTCTTAGTTGGAAGAATTTTGACTCTGCACTAATTCCTCCTGAGTCTACGTTGTTTCTATTTGTCTATCGATGCACATTCTGATCCTGCCATCTTCACTGTTGTACTTGCCATCAATGACAAGCATACGCTATCTGTTAAACATTTTCCAACAAGATCTTCATCCTCTGAATGCACACATGATACTGGAAGGGTTTCAAAAGTGGAGAAGGCATCCTTGTCAATAGAAGATAACACTTAAGGGAGTGCTTTATGACCTATTTCTTCAAATTTCTTCTTTTTCCTTAAGTTGTTAAAAATGATGCATTTGTGATTTATCATTACCTATCTATTTTAAGACCACCATTTCACAAGGATGATTAATTAAGTGATCTTTTTAATAGGAGTTGAAACTGAATATTAATTCCAAACTATTTTATTCATAGCTAATAATTCAACTTTTGACATTTTTCCTAACTTTTTTGTTTTTAAGCATGAATAAAAATCTAGTTTTAATTAGTTCTATTGGTTTTTTTTTAGCAGATGTTTTCAACCCCCTTAGCATCCTTTTTTTAGCGTCTTGCATTGTTTGCATGAGGCCATGAAAAACCTCAAACATGGGGGATTGGTTGCTGAGACAGTAGTAGTTAGGATTATTATTTTTGTAATAAAAGGGAAGTGCCAACAAGAGAAGTGAACAACCTGGTTCCAAAAGAGGAGGGTTCTAAATCTCAACATATGGTCATCCAATTACAAGATACCCTCTTGTTACAGAGCTTGGATCCCAATCACCAAATTCTTTTGCATTATTTTGATGCAAACTCAGAGTTCCTGCATCTAGTGTTGGTATTTGTTCCATCTACATGGTTTTTCAGTTGAATCAGATCACAAGTCCTCTTCCAGAACACCAAAAAACACCAACTACTTCTACAAGGTGTAGCCTGCAAAAGTTTCAAAAGAACTACCACCAGGTACTGTGTCAAAATCTCTTCCAATACTAGAATACAAAGTTCACCTTTGTGTTCATTCGGTACCAATGGTCATTTCTTCTCTATTCCGGTACTGACCATAACTCTGCACTCAAATGATCCGGTACTCAGGTGATCTGGTACTGGTAATAAGGTGTTAGTAGCTCTAATCATATATTCAATTTTCACTGCTCGATTTAAATGATTCAAGCAATAGGATGTATAAACTCAACATTCTTTCATTTTACTAAGGAATTAGACTAATTATGCAGTAAACATATGGTTACTCTCAATTATTGAATGCTCCCTACCATGAAATTTTGCAAGACCTCGTATACATCTCCTCATATAGAAATCATTCATATTGTCACTCTGTTTCTTCCCCCTGTTATGTTGTGGTACTGTCTTGTTCCAGTACTATCTATTATGGTACTACAGAAACATGTTCTGATACCAGTTACCAATATGGTACTGATGCCAAGGTGATATGATCTTTGTCCTATGCTTAATATCATTTTCACTTCAGGTAATTGGAGGTATGGGCTAATATTTTCATGTTCTTTCTATCAAGGATCATTTAAGTCTTATGTTTAATTTTTTTTACTCTCATGTGCATCCTCCTCCTACATTTCTACACTCAACCCTAAATGAATCATCCTTGCTATCCTTTAAGAATATATTTCCACATTTAGCTCAATATGATAATGGGTGCACTTGTCTTATTACCTCATCATTTTGAAAAAGTGATTGCTAATTGAAATATCCATTGAAAAGTGGTGACACCATTATGTATAATACTAACCTATTTGATTCAACAAGTTCTTATCCAAGTTTATCTTTACAAGTTTCTCTTGGGAGGTATTGATGAAAACCTCATGTGATGGACTGCCCTTGCAAAACCTCAATGAACTTTCATGAGAACCCTAATAGGATTAACTAGAGGGACCTCTTAGTCATTATCTGAGATGTTACATTATATATTGAATAGCTGAGATTTAAGTTGAATGTGGATGATGTCACCCTTGGGATAATTGCAAACAATTAATTATGTGCCTAATAACTCTAAAACACTCTCGTACCACCTGCCTTCCTTATACTCTAAAACTGTCAATGAGCAGTATACATAATTCTAAATCTTTTGAGTAATATAATAAAAAGGAAGTATCAGGAAGTACAAGTAAACCTGCTGGGGTACTAAAAAGGCTTGCTGGCAGCGGGGCCATGCTTGTATGGTACTAAGGTAAACCCATCGAGGTACTAAACAGGCTTGCTGGTAGTGGGTCTATGTTGGGTAAAGGGAGTTGAAAAACATAAAGTGGCACACCTAAAACTGAACAAAAACCCTTGGGTCTCATTCTGAAGCATTATCAAATCAAGGCTAGGAGATGACCTTTATATCTCTCGGATGATGTTCTTAAGAACCTTCAGGTATCCACTTTAGATTTCTATCTTTAAAATAAATAGGTTTGCATGAGAAGTGGGACCCTCATTATGTGTAATTCACCATACTTAAGCAAGAAGAGATTCATCTATAAAAATTGGATAAGAAACGAGTTAATCATCTTGGGATGTATTCTTTTATGTGTTCCTCTCTTCAAATGAGATCTAAACTAAGCTTATATCTCTTTTGTTTTAAAGTTAATATAGCCAGGGGGGGCATACTAGTCAAATTCATTATGAAAACTCATGGCCACTATCCTATAATCATATTAGAGTCACATGCATCCCTTTCTCCTAACTATAATCCACAACAGATTGGATAAGACTTAACGTCAAATCACTAACAAATCTAATCTATTATCCATGACTCCACTTTTCTGTCATAACTACTTTTCCATGGGCAATAAGTGTGAAGCATAGGCTAGGAAGTTTATATTGTATAACAAGAACTTAGGAGCTAAAGAAGGTTGGAACGTCAATAATGCTTGATCAAGTGAGGAGTACCATCAATTTTGAAATTTTGAAGATCATTGTTGCATGAGGACATGCAATGACTTAAACATGGGGGAATGTTGAGCCTCAGTATTGACACCTCTATTACCCTATATTATCCTAGGTCTAAGTCAATTTTACCTATGTTATGAGTATAAACTTGATTGTTGCCTCCATAAATACACTTAATGACCTTGTTCATGTGCATAGAGAGGTAACTTATGATTAAGGCATGTTTTTTTTAATTTTATTGAGTTAATTTGATTAAATGGTTGATTTTGCATGAACCTAATCATTTGATCTTAAGAAACATTGATTTGGTACCAAAAGACATGCACAACATTGATTTGGTACCAACAGAACCGCATAACATTGATCTGGTACTGTCCTGTGCTATTCTGGTACCAGCCTGTGTTATTCCGGTACTAGCCTATGTTATTCCGGTACCATCCTATGCTATTCTGGTACCAGTGAAACTGTGATATTCTGGTACCAAACAACTGTGCCTATTCCGGTACCAGTGCAACTATGTGTATTCCGGTACCAAATCCCTATTTCCAGAAATCGCTTGTTGAATGAGTATGCAGTTTGAGTTTCAATAAATAAGTTTAATCGAAGCTTCTAAATCAGTTTTCAATATCAAGATAGACTTCATCACTCATGCACTTCGTGTCATGAGGATGAAGTCCATCCCTAAGATTCAACATGAATTTCCAATTCTAATATTTCAAAAACAATTTGATGTTTATCCTTAGATATTGATCGTAACAACTTACCTTCTTTATAAAGGAATGTTGTATAGGTGATAGAGTACATGTGTATTGATGTAATGAAGTAGTAGCAAGAACATAATGATACATATTTCCATACTTTACGAGATGATGAACTGTTGATTCGATTTACAAGTTGAAGGAATACAAATGATCTATTGTGCAATTTATGGGTATGATTAGAACGTTTTAGCCTGTTATCTTTTAAGAGGTGCCTGGTTGGTTCGACAAGGGCCCACCATCCCAAATAAGTTAAACCTCCCTTTATATTCTTTGTGGTTGTGTGAGTATTTAAGAGTTTTGTTTTGTCAATAATTTCAAATGCATTTTAATTACAACACATAATCGTTTGCTTTTGAATCAGTGTGAGCAGTTAGACATTGGACAACATAGCTAGTTTCCTTTCTTTTCCTGTAGGGTAACATTTAAGAATATGATGTGTGACAAAAAAATATTGGTATTCTGAGTTTGAGATAGTATTGTTCTTAGTGGGTACAGAAATAATAGGACTTCATATTTTACCTTCATGTTCCATAGTGAAGCCTTTCAATTATATTGACTGTTTGTTGTACTACACAGGTTTGATTGAACAAAATTGAGTTATGATTTCTTTATGTTTAAGAGTGACTTGTTGATTATTATTTTCAGTTGCTACAGGGAACAAGAGCTGATTTCATCTCTTCTTTTCATGAGCCTATAATGAACAGATCTGTTATGTGAGAAAGAGCATTTTCAATTGAGTGTTTGATTGAGAGTTTTACTATGAGATTTATCTTCTGTTATTGTTGAAGTATGCCCAGATTTGATTGTTAGTTGTTGTTAAGGATAGTATTTATAGATAATAGATTCAAAGTCCATATTTCCACTTCATGAGCTTGTAAATGGACAAGGCATTATCTGAGCAAAATCTTTTGAGTGCATGATTGCAAGTTTTGCTTTCTAATTTATGAATTGTGTGAAGAGTGTTATCTTTGAAAACAGAGTATTTTGTTATTTATGGTTTTATTATCTATGCTATACTAAAAATACATAGGAACCTATCTGTTATCGACACATATAGTGCATCAACTCTACTGATTACGAATCCTGGTTGATCATTTATGTTTGGTAATATATTATGCAAATAATTGCACCAACACTTACGTATCTTCAAAATCTCCCAGCTATCAGGGGTTTACCAAAATTTACCCATTCCTGTAACAAAATCAAAAAATTCCAACCATATTTTAGAATTTACGAAATTTAATTCAATAATAATACTATAAGACATCTTAATCATTTTCTATCCCATCTTATTCCTAAATAACAGAAAAGTCAGTCAAGATGATATCATAAATCATAGAAATGAGGAGAATATTTGTACCTTTTAATAAGCCAACATTACCCCCCAGCTTACCTTCATACATGTCCTCATGCAAGCTAAGTTCTTACATGTAAGACAGTGATGTTGTAAGGAGGAAAGGTTGGTTCACCAGGTGCCATGAACCCATTATTTCTTTTGAGTTCTCCAAAAGCAGTGTCTTCACTCTTTTTATTAATTTGATAATCTCTCTGGTAATCCTCTGGAGGAAACTAGATAAGAGGGGTGTTATACCTACACCCAATCCAGGAAGGTCCTTCCTCTTGGATCATTCTAGCATACTTTTCTATTCTGAAGGTAGCTGGAAAGAAGTTCTTGAAACTGAAGGGCTCTCTAACCTTTACTTCAACTGGGGAGACATCCCACCTTAACTTGGAGCCAACACGAGCTTCTTCTTTGAGCTCCCTAAAATATGTCATGCATGACCGTATAACCTGTTGATGAATAGGACTTAAATATCTTCTCAGTCTTTCCCTTTTCATGAATTCCCTATGTCGCATAATAGCTGGAAAAGACTTTGGTGGCTCCCCCCTGATCCAGAGATCTAACCTAGTTTCTCTCTTCATGAAAGTTTTGTGGGCTTTAGCCCACCTGACTTGATTTTTAGTGAAGGATAGGAACGCTTAAAATTGGATATCTCCAATAAAAGGACCAGGATTTTCTTTATTTTTATCTTCTAAAATAAAATTATGGAAATATAGCTCACATAGGAAATACTGTATTTTCTCTTCCTGCTCTCTAAAACAAGACACAAACTCAGATATAGTAGTGAATTTAATCAATTTACCTGCTCGAATAGATTTCACCCTCAACAAAAGGTATCATTATAATAAGAACAAAGTGTAATTGGTAGCAGGATCCCTACAGTCTATTGCATCAGTGTAGACATCACAAATCTCTTTGATTTGCTCCAAAGATTTTTCCAATTGACCTTGTAATTTCTTTGTCTTCCCTTGAGGCTTAGTCAGCTCAGCATACATCTCATTTTCCGTTTTTGACATGGCTTTGATTTTTTTAACAACTCTTTGGTGCTCTTTCATGGTCACCATTTCATCTCTGGTTTGAATCAAGGGCTATCGAGATTGTACTAGTTCTTCTTCTAGTCTTTCAATGATAGCACTCTGACCCTGAAATTGAGATACCTCTTCAGTCTGACAGGATTCTTCTTTCATTACTAGAATTACAGTCTGATTTTCTGCATCTGTGGTCTCTAGAGGAGTGGGAATTACTTCATCAGGTTACATAGTTTTTCCTCCTAGAATTTTTGGTTGAGCCTCTATTTCACATGCTCCCAAAGGAATTTCCTCTTCATTTTGAACAGCTACCCTTTATGTTGTTGTACTCTTAGTCTGAGGTTCCATTTCTACCATTTCTTTAAGGATATGCAGTTATGTTTGTGTCCCTACATAACTCATTTGGACTTCCCTCCTAAGAAGAGGGTTCCTTCCCTGTGCTCTATGTCTTTTGGTCTTCTTCCTTCTATGGGCCTTGTCGGCTTGCTCTAGTTGTTTTCTTAATTCCTTGATAATTTTCTTAAGCTTTCCAACTTTATGCTTTAACACTTTAATCCTTTTAACCCTTTTTTTAAACAACATGTTCTCCCATTTCAACCTTTCGATTCTGTTGTGCCTTTTTCCTGATTTCTGTTTATGTGAGATGTTAGGATTTTCCCCACCTTGATCTGTCAATAGTGGTTCCTCTACTTGCCCTACCAGGGTATGTACCTCATTATGAGGTTTTTCTCGTGTTGTATCATCTGGGAATGATATCTAAATGTCAGGAAAGTCTTCAGTAGGGTTTGAAGGAGAGGTTGGCGCCTAGTATTCTTCTGGCTTGTTTGTGTCTCTGCTAATTGAAGTCCCTAAACTCCCAAGAACCTGAGCTATATCTACCTCATAGCTTTTCAAAAATTGTTTTATGGGGTGCCCTAATGCTAGTTGGGTATATTACTAATTGTTTCCTTGTGGTGTTTTTTATGTCTGCTCAATTCCCTTAACATCTTCATGTAAGGGCTGCTCTATTGTGTCCCAAATTCTTTCAGGCTATTTTGTTGTGTCCTGAATTCCTTCGGGCTAATTTTTTGTGTCCTGAGTTCCTTCGGGTTGTTCTGTTGTTTCCTGGGTTTCCTCATGTCATCTTAACCATCTTCTTCTTCTTCTTCCCTCAATGGTGGTCTTAGAAACAACGATTTTTATTTTTCTCTTTCTTGTTGGTGCCCCTGCTTGAGAGGTCTGAGTCTCTGTAAATTGGACAGGGTCTTCCTCAACTTCAGGTTGTGGAGGTGGAACTTCCATTTCGGCCAAGGTTTCCCCTTCTTGTGCTACTTGAGTTCCATGGGTTTGGTCTTCATGCTGTAATTCAGGTTGTTCTACTTGTAAGGGCCTATTGGCCTCAATAAGATCCCCCCAGGTTGTTTGAGTTTGACTCAGGGCCCTACTCACTATAATTTTTACTAATCCATGGTGGCTGATGATAGTAATGGGATATTTTTCCTTCTGTGTTCTTATAGCAACCTCATGTAACATAGCACTTAGAAAAAATGGTAAATTGATTACTAACCATTGTTTGAGCACAGCTGGAAGTTTGAGGTGGCATGGTCGGATCACATCATACCTTCCATTGCAGGTGATGTATCTATGTATTACACCTGCCAGCTCCTTCCAGGGCTCGTTGAGAGTGTCAGGGTTAATCCCCTTTCCCTTTTTATCCAATTCCTCTCCAAGGTTTGTGAAGGCTTCTATGTCTTCTTTGAGCATTGTATATCTTCCAGACCATTGTATTCATGTGTTAGGAAGGCCTGTAGACTCTACTACGATTTCCTAGGTAACTGGAATTTGCATATCTCGAACCATGGAAGCTTCTCCCTGCAGATTTTGGAACAATTCAATTGTCATGTATGTATCATATCCTTGAAAATAGTTGAAATAGTCCATCCATCCTAGACGATGTAGGATTTCTCTTACCTACTCAGTTACCTGTAGTAATGTTGGTTCCCGGCGCACACTTTTGCCTCCCATCTTTCTGTAAGTAGATGCAGACAACTAACGTTCCTTGTTGCAGCTTAACTCAACCAGATTTTGAAATCAACATCAATAGAAAAAATAGAATGACATTATGTATATATAGAAAAAAATGTGCATATTCATATTTACAACATTCATTGAAATCTATCGGTAAATGTGTCGAGCATCTGCCCCACCATAAATGGATAGGTCATTCTCGACCGTCAAACGTACAAGTGAAATAATGGTGGGGAGTTTCTGTGAGGTGTGATTGTTATGCCGTCGTCGTCGATGGAAAAGACAATCATTAATAACTTTCCAATCAGGCACTTTAATAGTACTAATGATAATCATCACGTTGTGTGGGAAATGTGAATTGTTATACCCATGTTAGAAACCCTTTGAGGAAAAATATTCGGAATGATTTCAATTGTGTTATCATGTTTAAAATGTTCCACATATTGTTAATTTCCTTTTTTATTAGATATATCTGGAATGACAGCCTCATTGTTTTGAAAAGAAAATCTAAGAACACATTAAAACTTGGCATATTTTTAAGGTAAACTTCGACACCACAGGTAGAGCCACTACTTCCAGAAGGAATCCATAGCCTCAACAAGGTTGCCTTTTAACCCATAGATGAGCCTGTATCCTTAATAAATGGTTTGAATTATCTTTTTCCAAGAAGACCATTATCCTGTTTTGGTAGCCAGATGATGATAATGCCACTCACTAGATCGTAACCTAAGTGAGCATGTCGGGTCGTGATGAGACCTCTTGTACTATGACAAAAGAATGTCAAAGGCCATTGCCCTGGTGTGGTAGCCATTGTGGGAATGTCACTTATATAATTATTTGATGATCGTGGTAGGTTGGCTCTTGATGAGACCCCCTATTCTTTATGGAAGAAGTTTATTACTTCGTTAATTTTTTTTATTTTATTTTTTAAGCTCAATCAAGGGAGGCTCTTCTACTCCTTAAGAGTTAGGGATGGCATAAGAAGTGTAAGAATGCCAAGTAAGAATGTATTTAAGATTCCTTATTATGATATGAAAGAAATTATCATTCAATTATCTGTAGATATATAAGGGAAAGAAACGAGTTATGGTGGTTAATGAATTGTGAACAATTTTTAAGATGATTCGGAGCAATTAATCCAAAAATAGTTTACTAGGGTATGTTTAAATGACCCACGCCAACTGAAAAATTAGAACTAGTGTTGAAGAAAAGGAATTAGTGAGGGTCATACCCAAAGGGGTGACTGATATAACAATGGCATGTTCTAAGAAAGAAATCGTGAACAGAACAACAGTTGTTCCTTTCAAATGGACAACATTTTTTTGAAAAAGGAACAAAAATCGTTCTTTTCAAAGGAACGACAATGATTTGTGAAAGCAACATAAGTCGTTCTTTTCAAACGAACAGATATGGTTTGCGAAAGTTACAGCAGTGATGATGTTCAAGAATTTTTTCCCATCTAATTATGTGATTAAAATTCCCACAGGCATTTTTGTTTTAGTGATTTTATAGTTGATTAATCATCAACTAAATTCATTCACTTAATATGGGTAAGTTTATGCAATATTAGATGGTCTATTAGCATGTTCATTTTTTGTAAAAAATACGGGTTATATTAGTTGGGTTTTCGTAACGTGAGATCTGAGTAAAGAACATAAAAGAGTGTTTAATTATAGTCATCTCTTCTAGTTCGTGTTTTCTCAAGTGACTTTCCTATACAAAGAAAAACTAAAAAATCAATCAGATCCACAAGAAAATCTATACACAGTATATACAGTGTCAACAAAATCATCATTTATGGGGTTGGGGTGGCTGGGTTACCTTCCCAGCCAGGAAAAATATGAACAGTAGAGTCCTTGCTTACTTCTTGGTAGAAGGATTCTTTTGAAGTTGGTTGATGGTAGAGTCGGTGTCGGTGTCCATTAACCAGAAAAGGGGACCTAGTCCCGTCGATCATAATTAAAGTGACAGTTCCATTGTCATGAAATTCATTAATTTCATATGGTCCCAGCCACCTTTTCTGTAATTTTCCAGGAAAATCTTGAAATCTGGAATCATAGAGAAGCGCCCAATCACCTTTCTTGAATGATTTTTTCTTGATATGTTTATCATGCCAGTTCGCTCTCTGTTGTTGAATAACAGTTGTACGCTCCAGGGCGGACAGGCGTGCTTCTTCTAATTCATTGAGATGATGTAGGCGTTGTTTATGTGCCTCTATAAGATCCATTCAAATCGCCTGGGCCATCCTTAGAGTCTTAATCTCAAACTTGATAAGAAAGATGGGTTCTTTACCATAAACTAAATGATAAGGAGAGTAGCCCGTGGTGTTACGCCATGTTGTGTAATAAGCCCATGAGGCATTTGGGAGTTCAGTAGCCCAATTTTGTCAATTTGTTGAGATCGGTTTTGTCAAAATTGACTCCAAAACTTTATTGGTGCTTTCTACTTGTCTATTTTCCTGTGGATGGTATGGGGAAGTAAATCTATGCTTAGTATGAAAATTGTTCAGGGTGGTCGTGATTCTATGAGCTGTAAATTGTGACCCCCCATCAGTGATTACTTCCCTGGGTAGTCCATAGCATACAAATAATTTGAAAAGAAATTTGATTACTACTTCCTCTGTTGCATTTGGTAAGGCTTATGCCTCTAGCCATTTGCTCATGTAATCCGTTGCAACTAAAATATAGGCCTTCTGATTTGACTTCAGATTGAAGGGGCCAACGAAGTCTAGTGCCCATAACTCGAATGGTTATGTTACTACTTGTGCTTTCAGGGGCATTTCATCAGCCTGACCTGGTTTTCCCATCCGCTGACAAATGTCCTAGGTCTGGACATATTTCTTCGCATCTCTGAATATTGAGGGCCAATAGTAGCCCATCTATAAAATTTTATTTCCAGTCCTGCGGTCTGCAAAATTCCCTCCACAGGGTTCATCATGTCCTGCCTTCAGTATGTCGCAAAGTTTTTCATCTCGTATGCATCTGTGGATCTAGAGATCAACCCTTGTGTGAAAGAGATATCCCCCGATCCAAGTGAATCGTGCGTTGAACTGGACAATCACTTTTCTTTCCCTATATGATACATGTGATGGAGTGAAATCATCCATGTAAACCTCCATCCCTTCACTAATCATGTTGTTGAATATGATCAGGATTGCCCTATGGAATGTAGCTGGGGCATTACATAGTCCAAAGGGTAATACTCTGTATGCAAATTTACCCCAGGGGCACATGAAAGTAGTTTTATCTTGATGTTCTGGGGATATTTGGATCTGATTGTAGCCACTAAAACCATATAGGAAGGAAAAGAATTTCTTCCCTGCTAAATTATCCAGGACTTGATCAATGAAAGGTAGGGGGAAGTGTTCCTTTTGAGTGGCTTTGTTAAGTTCTCGAAAGTCTACACAAATTCGCCATTTTCCATTCTTCTTGGGGACGATCACTAGTGGGGAAACCCACCGACTATCTGAGATAGGATATATAAAATCTACATCCAACAGCTTTTGTAATTCTTCCTTAACAATGTCCCTAAGGTGGAGATTTAATATTCTTTGCGGCTATCAGATAGGTCAGGCATCTTTCTCAATATAAATATGGTGTGTGCAAAGTTGTGGATCAATACCTTTCATGTCAGAATACTCCCACGCAAAACCTTGTTGATATTTGGAAAGGATTTGAATCATCTTTTGTTGTTGTTCCTTATCTAAATTGGCATTAATGTTCAGATACCTCCTTGGTGAAATCTCAACTGATTTGTTGTTATGAACAGTGGTAGTCAGGATTTTTTGTTCCATTAAATCTTCCAGTGGGTCTCCCTACGGTTCGTAATCTAGAACAGCTTTGAGCATCTGGCATGTTCGGTTACTTACAATGGTTGGGTTGTTGATAAACCCACTGATCACATCATCCTCTAATTGGTTCTTGAGTCTGAGGGCTTCTATTAGCGTGAGAGGGGCCCGTAGATCCTTTTCTGGATATCTTGGTAGTGGCAACTGTGAATATACGATAGTCGGGCTTGGCTTGGCTGGAGGATATAAGATGAGATTTTTTGTAACACCTCCTCTAGAAATTGTCATATTGCCCATGTGACACCCTATGTACGCATCTATTGTTGCGAGCCATGGAATTCCCAGTATTAATGGATTCCCTTCGAGTCCACTTCTTGGGTTGATGATGAGGAAATCTGTAAGATATTCTCAAGAGTCGACTGAAATTGCTATATCATGCAATGTACCGACTGGTCTAACCACTGATCGATTAGCTAATTGTAACATAATTAGGGTAGGCTCGAAGGAGTCGAAACCCAGGATGTTGCAGGTTTCTATGGTCAGGATGTTGATGTCAGTGCCCAAGTCTACTAGTGTATTTGGAAAAGAGAAGTCGTGGATATGAACTGTTACTATGGGGTTCCCTAGATCTTCATATTTGACTGGTTCTTGGTTCCCTAAAATGAGATCAGACAAGGCTCCTGCCACATGAATGGTCGATGATGAATTTTTTATTTTTCTAACAGGCTTCTTCCCACATAGTTCCTTAATTGTCTTTTCATAAATTGGGATGTCTTACAGAGCCTGTAGGAGTGGAATGTTAACATATAAATTTTTGAGTTCCCCTACAATGTCGAATTTAGGATACATAGCAGGTTTTTCTATCATCAACCTTTCAGGGAATGGGGGAGGAGGAGTTGCATCCTTATTAGGATCCTGTGATTTGACTGTGTTCCCTCCCTTCTTTGCTTCTTCCGTTATGACCATAGTCAAGGGTGTTATTGTTGGTTGTATGTTATTTTCATTCTCTTGTTCTTGGAAAACATTACTTTCTTCAGGAGAAATTATACGCCCCGATCAAAACTGGAGTTCGTTGCACCCTATAGAGTTGGTTTCCCCTTCCCCATTCTCCATAATCTGGACTATTTGGGCTGGTCTATTATTAGGATTTGGGTGGGGTTGGGCTGGTAATTGAGGGTGCAATTGTGATTGGGGCCGTTGGAGTGGAGCTTGTAAAGTGTGTTGCATTTGGGGGGCCATCCCCATGGGTTGATTGGTTATCCCCATTGGGCATTGCCAATTCTGGTTCCAATTTGGGTTTTGGGCAGTCGTGTTGGGCCACTACGAAGGGTAGGCATTGTTATTTGAATTTTTCCAGGACAAGGTAGGGTATTGTGAGTTAGGGCAGGTGGAATTTGCAGCTGGTTGATTCTGCCAATTGGGATTTGAAGCGGGTTCATTTGGCCAAGTGGGATTTACAACTGGATATTGTTGGAGCTGCCATTTTTTATTCGTAAATGGTTGGCCCTGCCATGAGTTTCCAAAACTCTGTTGTTGATTATATTGTCCAGAAAATAAATAGGATGGGTCCTGTAGTGTACTTGGAGGTCGGACCTGCCATTTGCGACGTTGAGCCATCATATATAATGGTTTTGTTTCCTCTTTCACTTCTTTGAAGATAGATTTCATTCCTGGGAGCGATGGGCATTGCTCCATTGCATGATACTTGGCACAAATGGTGCAAACCCAAACCACATCCAGAGGGAATTCCCTTGGACCATGTTTCTTTCTGCATCTATGGAAAAATATGGCCAAAGTCTATTTTGTCTCTACTTGTTTCTGTTTTTCCTACAACACATCCAATTGTGTAGTCAGAGTGCTCAAAATATCAGTTTTAAAATTTTCTAAGAGATTACCGACTTCTGCTTGGGTAACTCCTTCATTGGTAACATTACTGCTCCTGGTGAGGGGAGTCTGCATCCCTGATCTAGTTCGTGTACTTCCACGTGAGCACCTGACGCACAATAGAATGATGTTATCATAAGTTTCTTGATAAATATCACCCTTCCCCATTAAATTCAATATTTCTACCCATTCATCTTTCATTCCTTTTATCAGAGTGGCTTTGAGCACCTCTCCTAATAATGTTCCATAAGGGGACCTTTACAGATTGTATTGAAACTTTTCAACATATTCTTCCAATGTCTCATTTTCCTTTGCAATCATTTGAAAGATTTCATCTTTCAGATCCCTAGTTCTACAATAATCCTGATATTTTTTCAAGCAGGCATGTTTCATCTCATCCCATGAGTTTATAGTCCCACCTCCTAATCCCATAAAACAGTGCAGATATGCCCCTTTGAAAGTGGAAGGGAACAACTTTAGTTTTTGAGGTTCAGAGGTGTAATCATAACCTCTACATAGGACATCAAACTCAAATAAGAATGCATCTGGATCTTCTGAAATCAATCCATGAAAGGTTGGAAAATTATGCAAGGGAATTGCTTTCATGGGGGCATTGGTGACTGGATCAACTATCGGATATTCCAAGGTGGAAGTCTGGGGTCATTGTTGATTTGTTTGTGCCATTTGGTTGAACATATGCCAATAATATTTGGGGATTTCTTGACCTGGGTGTTATTTTGATTGATTACTTGAACCCATAAGGGATTTGATTGCACTTCTTCTATCTAGGATTTCGGGTATGCCTTCTCCTTTCACAGGAGATTCAGGTGATGGTGATGGTGATGGATCTACCTTAGCAACCTTGTTGGTTTCTCCTTCTCCTTCCTCCATATTATGAGAATTACCCTCGTCTAAAGGGTTGAGGGGTGGAAGATCCGTGCTTTGAAAGCTTTGCTCAGTCCCTTCATTTTTGTTGTGAATCTCAGCATGGGTTGTAGTTGGTGAAACTATTGCCTGAGGGATTTGGGTATATCCTTTCCTAGGTCCAACCGATGCTTGAGATTCATATTTTTGAATGATATCGTCTATGAAAGTGCTTCTCCCAGGGAACACCAAGCCCTGGTATTTGGTAGTTTTTGGTGAGGATTTTGGTTTTTCAGGATCTTTCTTCTTAGTCATAGCTAAAAGGAACAAGATGAAATATCCTAGATAAGTCAGGTTGATATTTTCCAAGTGGACAAATGGTTAATAAAGACAATTTTACAATTATGGTCTATCATCACGGAAGACCAACAAGTAGGAAAAAGATTGCCACAGTTGGCAATGAATTGTTACACATTTGAGGAAAACAACCAAGCAGAGTCTTTCGAGTTGATAGCCCAGTTGATTGAAAGGTGTGTCAATTGTAGTGAGCAAGGGAAAGGACATGCTTCCAGTGTCAAATGATGACATATGTTTATTCCATTCTATTCCTGGAGACAGAGGAGTAAAAAGGGGAAGGCGTTATGCCCGTATGGAGGAAGACGAAGGACAAGGAAATGAGATGCTTCCATTTTTTGTTTGTAACCGAAAACTTCTAGGACGATTGGAATTTGAAGTGTTTTTAATCTTGTATAAATATATTTTTTGAATAGAGAAGAAGGGATTTTTCTTTTTGGCCTGATGTAATAGAGAATTTTCCTTTTGCAAGAATAATACAAAGCAAATTCGAAGACTCCAAATTTCATGAAGACTGAGTTATGTGTTTTTCTCTGTTATTTCATATCCATTTTCATTTCTCATATATATCTTTGATGAATGCTTAGCGACAATTTAGTACAACCTCTACTATGGTGATAAACTGTTAAATCATCTAATCATTTACAACTTTTCCTCTATATCGTCTATTAGCAGGTATAAGACCTGTAAATATTTTAGATTTTTATATTTTATACTTCATCAAAGTTTTTCTTCCCTATTTTCCTCTTCTGTTACAGGGTGAGATTCTTCCTTGATTGAAGCCTCACATTGTTGATAGCTTAATGTTTTCCTATGTTTCATGCATGAATTTTCAAAGTTAACTCAGTTACGGGAAAAGGCCTTTGGATTTGTTATACTGTTATTTCGGATCTGAGAATTCTTTCTTTTATGATCTAAAAACTGAAACAACATTCTAAAACATCAAACCCTTTAAAACCCTATTTCATCATGACTGTGCTCGTTGTAAGACAGCCCAACATTGAACCCAGCCTTTTGGATAAAACCAGCATCACTTTAAATCTCTTTGATACTATACTAAAAACTGCCACTACCAGGGTCGAACTTGAAAGTTCATGGGCAGCCATTGAATGGGATATAACCATCCAGGAACATTTGGAAGCAAGGAAAAGACAACTCAGAAATATTCCATAGCTTCTTTCCCTAAAGTTTGTTTCTTTTTATTTTTATCATTCACCCACTTTGGGATGCCTAGACTCTATACTTTGTATCCTTTAGTAGAGACTATGGAACAACATCTTTTTGGCGTCGTTGCCGGGGACAAAGACAAGAAATTATTTTCACTGGGTGAACGACATTTGCGAGTTTCTACTCTTTGATAGTGAACAAAGAGTGAACACCTTCCAAAGGATAACTTTTTATTATTCACTTGGCGACTCCACGTTTAAGTAAGTTGACATCCGGTCGAAGGAACACCAGACAAAACCTAGATGGTAAACAGACTGCACCTGTTTCGGATCCTGAAAAAATACTAAAAACAAGAGGCTCCCTTAAGACAACTACTACGGTTTACTAGCTTAGGCACACCCAGGATAAGGCTAAGATTATTCTTGAAGCGGTAACTTTGCAAGAAACCCCCACCAAAACCCTTTTCGGAGAAACATCAGCCGAGACAGTTGAAGTCGAAACCCTAAATCCAATTTTGGCTTTCCCGGAAGTTAAATATGAAACTTATACGACTACCTCTTCTGTAAACGAAGAAGAGAATCCTTCAGTAAATCCTGCGTCGATTGACATTCCGTCAACTTTTCATTTGGATTTTCAGAAACCACAAGGCACCGAAGAGTATAACATACACTCAAATTCCATGTCTGTGGGTTCTCTTGTTTACATCTCTTGCAAGTCAGAGGAACCAAGCCCCCATATCCCATTCCCCCCTTTTTCAATTTTTTCCTCTCCCAAAGAAGCTAAATATCTGTTATACATCTTCCAAAACCCTCTGTACAATGTACCGGTTTCCTCTCCTAGAATAGTTATGGATTTTGTGGGAGGAGGAGGGGGGGGTCAAGCGCTACCCCCACCTCCTAGGATTTTCCCCAAAGTAGCTGCCAGATATGCTCCTCTAGTCCTCCCTGTACCTTTTCATGATCTACCAGAAAACTACATGAAAAACCTACCTAAGTTCACAGGGGAAGGAGATCTAACTGCAGCCGAACATATAATTTTCTTTGATCAATTTGCAGGCATCCTAGGGCTCGAACATGAGGACATGTATTCAGGGTTGTTTTTCCAGACCTTCGAGGGGCAGGTGAGAACCTGGTTTCGAATATTTCCCACAGGTTCGATATTATCCTATGATGCTCTGGAAGACTCTTTTCTTAGACAATGGGGTGAAAGAAAGGATCATTTATATTATTTGACAGAGTTTGGATCTTTAAAGAAAAAAAATTCAGAAAATGTCATGGAATTCATTCAAAGATTTAACAAGTTGTATAATAAGATCCCGGTCGAAGTCAAACCATCCCAGCCTGCAGCCAAAGTAACCTTTGCAAGAGCTTTCGAACCCGATTTCACGTTATTATTAAGAGAAAGGAGAGGGGGCGACCTAATTTGAATGCAGGATGATGCTGTGGAGATTGAATCAAACATGTTGGCTTCTAGTAAGTTAAAATCAAAAAATGAAATGATAAATAGAGAGACCAAACATTTTAGAGAGCAAGCGGGACCCTCAAGATCTAGAAGGTCTTCAAATGATAAAATGGATGATATGGCTAGGATAATTAAAGAGCTATCAAATAAAATTTCAAGGATGGAGCTTGATCAATCCAATGCAGATCAATTCGTTAAGAGAGAATTCAGGAGAAACCCCAATCCTCAAATTCAACAAAGACAAATTAAAAATGAGGACCAAAAAATTCAAACCCCTTTAGAAAATGAAATTTTTATTGGAGGAAATGATATGCAAGAGTTTGAGGATTTAGAAGAGGACGTAAACAATTTGGGCGATGACTGTATGCAGCCTCATTTAACTAAGGAAGATTAATTGAAGTCCCTAAACACATAACAATTGTAAAATAAAGATGATAACATAAACAACACCGATGATTCTACCTATCAAGGAATGGTCTATTCTATAATGGCTGAGCTCCAACATAAGTACAATCTGAGGCCCAAAAATAAATATGTGTTGACTCCTCAACCCAAGAAAATTATCCCCAGAGGTGAAACATACGAGCCCACTCTGAAAGAGACCGAGATACCTGATAACAAAGTGAACTCGCAAAGTCCCAAAGTAAAGGAGGTTGAGATCCAAGCGAGAGGAACTAAGACAGTTGAAACACAAACACCAGAAACCAGATTCACGAAAAATAAAATAGTGCAAACAAATAATTTAGAAAATAAGGAGTCTGAAGTTTCAACCAAAGAAATGGATAAAGGTGTGGGAAGTTTCATCCTATAAAATGAGATAAATAAGATCAAGATACCCATACCTCTGGTCGAATTGGAAAAGAATCCAGTGTACTGAAAGCAAATAACCAAAACGATAAATTTTTCAGATTTAGAAAGTCAGTCTGACGTGTTAAATTTGGAATATGATAAGCCTAACATCACTTTTGGTCCACATTTCGAAGGTGTCAGGTATACCTTCGCTCCCTTCTACATTACCCTAAACGTGCATGATCGGCTGCTACATAATTGCATGCTAGACTCTGGAGCCTCACATAATGTGATGCCCAATTCTATTATGGATATATTAGGCCTCAATATCACTAGGCCCTATGGAGATCTATACTATTTTGATTCAAGGAGATTTAAGTGCATGGGAATGATCAAAGATTTAGTGGTCACTCTTGCACAGGTTCCGGTGAAAAGTGTCCTAATGGATGTAGTTATCGTTGATATATCTCTGAAGTATGGTTTTCTATTATCTAGGTCTTAGGGAGCCAAACTTGGGGGGTCCCTTCAGTTAGATATGACTCACGCCATGAAACAAGATTGGCATACACAGTAAGTGATCCACGGAATCCTAACAATTACTCGGTTTATGTCGTCGATCAAGATCTGGGAAATTGTGTTTTATCTTTTAATGATAGTGTAAATAATTTTGCAGAAGAAAATTACATAGATCAGAATGAATCAGACAAGATAGATGAAAATGTGTATAGCAATGGAATTTGGAAAATGTTTTTTGACGACGCTTCATAGTGTGAAGGAGAAGGTATGGGAGTACTTTTTGTAGCGCCTGAAAATGAACTTGTTATTCCCTTTTCTTACAGGCTTCAGTGGGACATAGACTACACAAATAACATATGTGAGTACGAAGCTTTAGACTTGGGACTAGAAGCTACCAAGAATCTTAACATAAAGAACTTGGAAGTCTTTGGAGATGCAAAGTTGATTGTGAAGTAGGTAAATCGGCAATACCAGGCCAAACAACTAAGATTAATATCTTACAGAAATTGCACCTAGGATTTAATAGAAAACTTCTTCTCATCGGTAAATGTTCATTACATTCCACGTGTAGAAAACCTGCAAGTCGATTCCTTAGACAAAGCAACCTCAAATTTTTCACCCCCTACTTCTTTCAAACTAAAGTACCACATAAAGGTGAGGCATAGACCTTCCATACCAAACAATATTCAACACTGGCAAGTGTTTGAAGATGATGAACAGATCAGAAAATTCCTTGAAATGGTAGATGATTTCGTCGAAACTCACATTGACCAAGAAAACCAAAACGACCATACTTGGATTATGCAAGAGGGGGAGGATCTTTAGGAGTTCCAAGAAAATATCATGAATCATCGTATGTTAGTATTAAAAAATAATCAGATTCCAAAAGGACTAATCCCTCTAGAGAGACTGTTTGACCAAAATGACATGCCCTTAAGATCTACTCTGCAACCTCAACCAGGGGATGTTGAAGATTGTGACATAGGGACCAAAGAGGAGCCCAGAATAGTAAAACTATGAAAATACCTTCCCCTTGAGACAAAAGGTAAGTATGTTGATTTACTCGGACAATACAAAGACGTGTTTGCTTGGTATGACGACGAGATGAGAACTTATGACACCACTGTTATCGAACACAAGATACCTTTACAGCCCGGTGTCAAACCTTTTAGACAGAAACTCATAAAAATCAATCCCATTTTATTGCCTATGGTTGAAAGGGAAGTCAACAATCTCCTAGACGTGAAAATAATTGTACCAATGAGATACTCTGACTGGGTAGCTAACCTGGTCCCAGTTACGAAGAAGAGTGGGGAGATCATACTGTGTGTAGATTTTAGAAATCTGAATAAATCCTCTCTCAAAGACAATTATCCTCTACCCAAAATGGTTCACGTTTTGGAAAAATTAGTTGGGGCGAATAGGATGTCAATGATCAATGAATTTTCCGGTTATAATCATATTGCTTTCAACGAGCATGATAAAGAAAAAACAACCTTCACCACCCCTTGGGGCACATTTATGTAGGACAAAATGCCTTTTGGTCTAATGAATGCAGGTGCTACCTTCTAGCGTGCTATGGATATCTATTTCATCAGCGAGAGGGATAAATTCATGGTTATTTATCTTGATGATTTAATCGTCTTTTCCAAATCTTATGAAGATCATCTGATACATCTCAAGCAAACGTTTGAGAAATGCCACAAATTTGGTTTGTCATTGAACCCCAAGAAGTCCCACTTTGCTATGCAGGAAGGTAAACTCTTGGGCCATATTGTGTCTCAAGATGGAGTTAAAATTGATTCTAAGAGGGTTGAAGCTATAGACACCATAAATATTCCCAAAAATGTAAAAGAAATTCAGTCATTTTTAGTAAAAATAATTTTTTTGAGAAGATTTATCCCAAACTTTGTTGAAATCATCAAATTGATCACAGATACGCTAAAGAACAACAGCGAAGTAAAATGGATGACAGAAGCTAAAGCATCGTTTGCACGAATCAAGAAATTCATAAGAGAAGCACCCGCACTGGCAAGCCCTGATTATATAAAATATTTTCTAATTTTCTCGTTTGCATCCGAACACACAGTTGCGGCAGTACTCCTCCAAAAGAATGAAGAAGGTTTCGAGCAACCAATAGCTTTTTTCAGTAAAAATCTTAGAGACGCTGAATTGAGATATGATATAATGGAAAATCAAGCATATGCTATGGTGAAGGCAATAAAGGATTTCAGAACCTATGTGTTACACTCCAAGGTAATTGCATACGTACCCACCAGTTCTGTAAAATACATATTGGTTCAGTCCGATAGTGACGGGAAGAGGGGTCGGTGGCTTGCTAAAATTCAAGAATTCGATCTAGAGGTGAAACCGACAAAACTAGTAAAAGGACAGGGTTTAGCTAAGCTCTTAGCTGAATCAAATTTCATAGCACTCGGAATGAATAACCTATAGGGATATGAAGGATGTGTGGACACAAACGAGCTCAATGACCAGATAGTTGCCACTATAATCAAAGAGAAGTTTTCCTCATCGAATTGGTATACATACATAGTGTCTTACCTACTGACCCTGAAATGCCCAAGTGATTTGTCTTCGTCTAAATCCAGGACACTGAAGCTGCACACGGTGAAGTACTGTATATCTGAAAGCCAATTGTATTGGAAAGACCCATTAGGCTTCCTACTGGTTTGTTTATTAGAAACAGAAACAAAGAGGGTCATAAACGAATTTCATGAAGGAGTGTGTGGAGGGCATCACGCCTGGAAGGCAACAACTTATAAAATCCCGAGGGTGGGATATTATTGGCCTAGACTATTCTTAGATCTCAATGCCAAGGTCTAAGCCTGTAACCCTTGCCAATTGTTCACCGGCAAGCAAAAACTCCCAGTGCTACCTTTGGTTCCGGTTAAAACGGAAACCCCTTTTCAACAATGGGGGTTGGATTTTATAGGAAAAATTAACCCGCATTCCAGTGCTCAACATAAATGGATCCTGATGGCTACAGATTACTTCACCAAATGGGTGGAGGCCATTCCAACTAGAAAGGCAAATAATTCAGTGGTAATAGACTTCTTGGAAGAGAACATATTGTCTAGATTTGGTTGTCCCCAAAAGATAGTCACAGATAACATCCAGGCATTCAAATATATGGCAATGGTCAGTTTTTGCCAAAAATACAATATCGTATTGCGTCACTCCACGGCATATTACCCCCAAGGAAATGGGCTAGCCGAATCCTCAAATAAAATTTTGATTACCATAATTAAGAAAGTGTTGAGCGAAAACAAAAAATCTTGGCATGTGCATTTGAAGTACGCTTTGTGCGAGAATCAGATAGGTACAAAAAAATCTATTCGCACTTCTCCTTTCCAAATGGTATACGGGATTGACGTGGTATTACCTATAAATCTAGCACTTCCTGTGATGAAACTTTGGAAAGATGAGAAAGAAGAACCAAACCATGTCACAAGGAGAATAAATCAGCTGATTGAAGTTCAACAGCAACGGGTTGAAGTGGACAAAAGGTTGCAGAAATACCAGGACAACATGAAAGCATTGTTCGATCATAAGGCCAAAGACAAGGAATTCCTCCCTGGCGATTTGGTTTTGAAATGGGATGCTATGAGGGAAGACTCGACGAAACATGGTAAATTTGATCATATATGGTATGGATCGTTCAAAGTCAGCTTATGAGGGGAAGAATTTGTTTATGTTAGAGAATTTGGACGGTAAAACCATCAACACCCCTGTCAATGGGCGTTATTTGAAGCACTATATGAAATAAATGATTTCCAAATTTCCACTGTATATATTGGTTTGTGTTTTCTGTTTTTTATAGTTTTTCGGTAAATTTTACTTTCATCGCAAATAAAACAAGTTAGTGATTTTCTAGAATTAGGAATATGAAATTTTGAACACATTGAATTCCATAAATCTTAAAGCCCTGATACTCTTCATATTTTTTATTACAAGATCCCGTCTTGCAGCCCAAACAACAAAAGGAGAAAACAGACGGTCATGTATCAGGAAATCGATTTGCCCAAAACAGGTGATAAAAAATAATTTATTAAGAAGAGAACGAAATGGTAAGGCAAAGGTATGAATTTCCGAAGCGTTTGTTTCTCAAACGAATATCACTTAAGTGCAATAACGGTCTCATGAGTATCATACATTCACCTGACATGTCGTTAAAAGGACAACTTTTTACCGTGGTTTCTAAAAGGCTCACCCGGATAAGATGAAAAATAATTAAAATAAACAGAGGAAGTAAAGCGTCTCCAAAGAAAAAGTTCCAAGAGTCAAGATTGCAATATAACGCCTATGTTTTTGAAACCCAAACCCTTCTCTTTCATCCTTTATCTGTCCTTGGCCTTCTTTTCTTTTTTAAAACACCATATACCTTCCCATGGCCTCCACGGATGAAGAAGTGGTTATGCTTTAGCTCTGGAAGCTAGCAGATGAATCTTAGAGATTAAGCCAGCCTTCACGACTCCTCGGTCTCCTACTGAGAAATTTATGTGTAGGTTGATCTTAACTCTCTTAGGTTTTTTAACAGGTTTCAAATGATTAAGCCTTGCTCAAAGGAAGACCCCTGGAAATAAATTCTCCCATAATTTCCTACAGACTATGATGTTTTGAAAGTCAAGAGAAATATGGTCCAGAGTAATCAAAGCGAGTCGACAGGCCTCTGCTGTGGATATTTCACAGATATCACCCCTGGTATACCTTATACCAATTGATTTCCCCCACTTCATATTTTGGAAATAAAATATAAGACAGATGGTGAAAGGAAATTCATAAAACGATTTCCCCCATCTAGTCAAAAGAGATGATGAAAGGAAATTCATAAAATGATTGCCCTCATCTCATCATTTAAATGAAAAATTATATTTTGAAGTGGTGAAAGGAAATTCAATAAAGGGAACTAGATAACTTCATCGGGGTACTGAATAGGCTCGTTGGCAGTGAAGAAATATCTAAGATATCTGTAAGGCTATCGTACATGAATTATACTATTCTCTGGTAATTGGTTTTTTCAAAACTGGATCTACATCCCAAGTTCATGTAGGACTCCTTGATTTAAAACATGGAATTTACTTCATTTTGATGCAAGGAAGAACCCACAAGACCTGTTGAATTTCCTAAGACTGTTTTGATCATCTTAAGAAGATCTGAATTCAGTGTCTAGAAAGGGAAAGTCACCGAATTGACTCCAAGTGAGATTAGAAAGCAGTTGAGTCTTGAAAGATTTCTGGAAATAAATATGAAAACTCAAGGTTCCTTCCATAGCCTCTTTCTAAAACAAGTTTCATAGAGATGAACTAATGATTCCATTTACCCAATACATGCACTTGGTCTACTGTTCTTCTCATCCTGGAAGGAGACGAGATCCCTAGTTGGAGCCTATGTTGGAATGCTCATATTTTTCAAATACTTTGGTTTCAAAAGGTTGGAGCCGCCCTTTTCCGAAGTAAGTGAAATGTTATACTTAAGCCCAAAAAGTCAGATTTCAAGATTTCATTTATTTCAGGATTGTACCCACCCAAGCCTCGGTATCTCGACATGTGAAATGGTGATAATTGTTTTAGTCCTAATCACCATTACCGAAACACTAAGCAAGGATTATCACCTTTTATTACCTTGTTCTCTTGTGTTTCAGTGGTTACGCATCGAAATATTTTCAACCTCCGACATGCGAAGTTGTGAAGCTGTCTTAAGTCTCTCAAGTTAATATCAAGAGTAATCACATTTAACCCATAGTTAACCTTTATCGTGATTTCGTGACTCGGCGATTGTTACCTCAAAAAAAAACACCTTTGTAACCCCAATCCCTGAAGTCGCGATATTCGTTAATTAAGCGTGGTTAATTAAAAGCTCAAGACAAATCACAGCTAAACAATCAGACCGCACTGTCGCGATTTCGGGTGTTTGGGTTTCAAAGACTAGGAGCAAAGTTGTCCGATACAGTGAATGCCGAAAAGGAGATTAAGGACTAAACGCACTTAATTAAAGGGACTAAAATGGATTAATTAATTCCTTAAAACAACTTCTAACCCATGCAGTCTACGGATGAAGTTTTAAATGTTTCTACACTTTTCCCAAGTCGTGAATCGTCGAACATTTATGGCATTTATTTGAATTTCAGTGAGATGATTGATAGTAAGATCTCATTTTACTTCTAAATATTTCCATTAAATTATTTAATCATTCTATCAGCAAGGACCCGCATGGATTTAAGCAATTAAAGCAAAAGGGTTTCTTTCATTATCTCAGATTTTCATTCTATTGTGCGTTGAGCCATTTCAACAGGATAACTTTTGTCTGTGTTTTCACTTTTTACGACAAGGGATCTAATTGCAAGGTTCTATATCATGGCTCCACGAAAAGTACCCAAGGAAGCTGCCAAGAGTTCAGGTCAGGGTTCAGATATTGTTTATGATACATCACCTCGATGTATCAATACTTGCAAAACATGGACGTACATTCCCAATATTCTGCAGTCTGAGTTGTTAAGGTGTCTGGATGATTCCAGCGACAATGAGAAAGATGACTTTTCCACCAAATACAAAATCATTGCTCAAACAGAGATGCACAAAATAGTAGCGAGGCCATGACTTTTCCCCTATTATGATATGATCAGATGGGCGTTGGACCATGTAGACATCCTGACCAGGACAATTCTCAGCGAACAAGGGGTGGCAATTGGGACTTTCAGACCAGAGCATTTACAAGCAATGTATAAATTGTCACCCACTCCAAACCATACTCACAATGTTGAATTCCTAGAGGGTTTCAAAATGAAGGAATGCGAGCAATTTGGAAGAAACTTATCTAATCTAATCAAAGATTGGATTTTGTACCCCACGAAATTCAGGGCTGATGCTCATGGAATCTATTTAATCTCCTCTTTAGAGCTACAATTCAAATATATAGCGATGATGGCATGTATATTTTATGGGAAGGAGGACACCACTCACTTTTTCCTCCCATGGGTATCGCTTATTCATACAGTAGCTGAGGGTTTTTCCTTTGACTAGGCCAAATTGTTGTCAGACAGTATAGCCAGTCGAATTACTGAATATCAAGCGCAGAAGACGAGTGGGAAAGCAACTTCGTTCTTTATGTATGCTTACATCATGGACGCTATTTTCTTCATGACACCTTTCCCATTAACAATATGGAGTTGGACTCCATCTAATGCAGAACCTATTCATGTCTATCACTCGAAATTCTGGGAAGATAAAGCCAAGGAATTCATCTACGAGATTTTCAACTGGGTAATGGTACCAATGCATGTCTCCATCTTCCTCCATCCACATCCTAGGATTTCGGATAACATCATGGCCAACCTGAGTAGCGTGGAAGATTGGTATATAGAAGCAGAGTTTTCATACATCAGGGTTTTTGGCACCTCTATTCCCCCATATTCTATGTCGATATTCTTGCCAGATAAGCTAGTGTGTCGCAATATCGCTAGGAAAACTGTGCTTGGTGGGATAAGAAAAGATCTCAAAGGAGCATCAAAAAAGGTATGGCCACCTTTCCCCATTCACATTGGTACATATTCTTTGTTACATTTTGGCCATGCCAGATCAGAGGCTACAACCTTGGAGGAAATGAAATTGGTGGATATTGAGTTTAAGAAGCAGGACCCTAATAAGGTTGTGAGTAATCACATGGCGAGTTGTGGCCTGAAGAGATATGAACATGAGGGCTCACCTCATGATGCGATCTTCCAAGGTGTGAGGTCCTACTTCGAAGTCTTAAGATGGATCCGAGCCCTATCGCCTGGATATATAGTCGATTTTTCTAAATTCTGGGAGCATCAGAGGAGTTGCCTTCCCCAGGTTTTACAGGGAAACACCCCAAAACTTCAGGATACACGACAAACAGAATCCAAAGGCTCAAAGGAATCAAGTCTTTACAAGGATGAAACCCAGGAAAAGACAGTGGAAGTTGGGACCTCGGAATAGGAAGCCGAGATCCTTAGCCAAGAAGAAGGAAACCCAGAGACAGTTACATCGGGCAAGAAAGTCAAAATTCAAGCAGAGATACCCTCGCAAGGGGTAGATGACTCGATATTGATCATATCAAGCAAGCCAGCAATGGATGCTACCTTGAAACAATCATCCAAGGAGATCGATAGTCCCATTGCATTTGTCACACCCTTACAACTCACAAAGGGGAACCCCGATGCAGGATGGATTTTCAATGAAGAACTAACACCTATTTCTGTAGAAGAGCTACCCCCTAATGAATTTTTCTTTAATAAGAAAAGGAAAGTCGTGGTGAAGCAAGAATTTTATCAAAGAGCAGGCGCAGTAGCTAAAAAATACAAAATATTGACAGACAGAGAGGTTGTGGAAGAGGAAGAATTCATCGATGAAATAGCAGGAACATTGGGGGCTTATGTTACATCCAACCAGTATTTAGTTGGAACTTTGAAGGCACAGCTGAAACGAAAGAACCTCTTGATCGGTAAGTTGGAGGCTAAGGTAGCTACGATGGAGATGAATGCCAGGGATCTGGTGAACAAATGCCTTGAGCAAGACAGAGCATTTGATCAACATGAAATCGGACAGCTCAGATCAGATCTCAAGCAAATGCGACAGACTACCCAAACAAGCCAAGCATAGGTAAGTCAACAAGAGGAGTTGATAAAACAGTTGCAGTTAAAATTGAATTCTGTCGAGAAACAGGTCATAGACATAAATATATTCCAATCCCAAGCCACCGAAATTCGATAGAAGGTAGTAGTATCTCAATAGGATCTACTTGCTAAAGTGGAAACCACCCAAAATCACTTACAGACGATAGATCAAGCACTAAAGGATATCTCTCTGAGATAAAGAGAAGTTGGGGCGGCCCGAGTTTCTTTCCAGGAGGTTGTTATAGCAACAATGAAAGAAGAGATTGTCAGTAGTTCCAGATTATCCATCCTAGAAAAAACCATAGGGAATATCTTACTGAAGGTGTGGGAGCATAATATATCATAGAGCAGAGAAAGAGCTAAAGAGATGAGGAATTATTGTGAAGAAACATTCGGCTTGATAAATAAAAATTTGTTAGACCTTGATAAGGAAGGCAATGTTAGGACCCTGGGCAAAATTACCATAGCTAAACACCTGCTAGATATCAAGGAAAATAAGGAAAATGAACAAGCTGAAATATCCCAGATAAGTCAGGTTGATATTGTCCAAGTGGACAAATGGTTAATAAATACAATTTTACAATTATGGTCTATCATCATGGAAGACCGAAAAGTAGGAAAAAGATTGCCACAGTTGGCAAAGAATTGTTACACATTTGAGGCAAACAACCAAGCAGAGCCTTCCAAGTTGAAAGCCCAGTTGATTGAAAGGTGTGTCAATTGTAGTGAGCAGGGGAAAGGATAGGCTTCCAGTGTCAAATGATGATAGTTGTTTATTCCATTCTATTCCTGGAGACAGAGGAGTAAAAAGGGGAAGGCGCTCTTCCCGTATGGAGGAAGACGAAGTACAAGGAAATGAAACGCTTCCATTTTTCGTTTGTAACCGAAAACTTCTAGGACGATTGGAATTTGAAGTGTTTTTAAGCTTGTATAAATATATTTTTTGAGGAGAGAAGAAGGGATTTTTCTTTTTGGCCTGATGTAATAGAGACTTTTCCTTTCACCAGAAATAATACAAAGCAAATTCGAAGACTCCAGATTCTGTGAAGACTGAATTATGTGTTTTTATCTGTTATTTCTTATCCATTTTCATTTCTCATATATATATTTGATGAATGCTTAGGTACAATTTAGTACAACCTCTACTATGGTGATCAACTATTAAATCACCTAATCGTTTACATTTTTTCCTCTGTATCGGCTATTAGCAGGTACAAGACCTGTAAATTTTTTAGATTTTTATATTTTATGCTTTGTCAAAGTTTTTCTTGCCTATTTTCCTCTTCTGTTATAGGGTGAGATTATTCCTTGCTTGAAGCCTCACATTGTTGACATCTTAATGTTTTACTACGTTTCATGCACGACTTTTCAAATTTAACTCAGTTACAGGAAAAGGCCTTTGGATTTGTTATATTGTTATTTCAGATCCGAGAATTCTTTCTTTTATGATCTAAAAATTGAAACAACATTCTAAAACATCAAACCGTGTTCCTTCATGACTGTGCCTATTGTAAGATAGCCAAACATTGAACCCAGCCTTTCGGATCAAACCAACATCGCTTTAAATATCTTTGATACTATACTAAAAACTGCCACTACCAAGGTCGAACTCAAAAGTTCATGGGAAGCCATTGAACGGGATATAACCATCCAGGAAAATTTAGAAGCGAGGCAAAGACAGCTCATAAATCTTCCATATCTTCTTTCCTCGAAATTTGCTCCTTTTTCCTTTTATCATTCACCCACTTTGGGATGCCTAGACTCTATACTTTGTAGCCTTTAGTACAGACTCTGGAACAACAATGCCTAATATCTTTAACCTCCAATAGCTTACGTATCTCCAAAATCTCCCAACTATCGGGGGTTTACCATAATTTATCCATTCCTGTAACAAAATCAAACAATTCCAACCATATTTTAGAATTTACAAAAATTAATTCAATAATAATCCTAGAAGACATCTTAATCATTATATATCCTATCTTATTCCAAAATAACAGAAAAGTCAGTTAAGATGATATCATAAATCATAGAAATGAGAAGAATATTTGTACATTTTCATAACCCAACATTACCCCCCATCTTACCTTCTTGCATGTCCTCATGCAAGCTAAGTTATTACATGTAAGGCAGTGATTTTGTAAGGAGGAAAGTTTGGTTCACCAGGTGCCCTGAACCCATTCTTTCTTCTAAGTTCTCCAAAAGTAGTGTCTTCCCTCTTTTTATTAATTTGATCATCTCTCTGGTAATCCTCTGGAGGAAACCAAATAAGAGGGGGGTTATATATACACCCAATCTAGGTAGGTCCTTCCTCTTGGATCATTCTGGCATACTTTTCTATTTTGAAGGTAGTTGCAAAGAATTTCTTGAAACCGAAGGGCTCTCTAACCTTTACTTCAATTGGGGAGACATCCCACCTTAACTTGGAGCTAGCAAGAGCTTCTTCTTTGAGTTCCCTAAAATATGTTATGCCTAACCGTATAACCTATTGATGAATAGGACTTAAAGATATTTTCACTACTTCCCTTTTCATAAATGTCCTATGTCACATAATAGCTGGAAAAGACTTTGGTGGTTCCCCCTGATCCATAGATCTAACCCAGTTTCTCTCTTCATGAAAGTTTTGTGGGCTTTAGCCCACCTGACTTGATTTTTAGTGAAGGATAGGAACACTTGAAACTGGACATCTCCAATAAAAGGACCAGCATTGTCTTTATTGTTATCTTCTAAAATAAAATTATGGAAATATAGCTCACATAGGAAATACTATACTTTCTCTTCCTGCTCTCTAAAACAAGACACAAAATCAGAGATAGTAGTGAATTTAATCAGTTTACCTGATCAAATAGATTTCACCCTTAGCAACAGGTATCGTTCTAATAAGAACAAAGTGTAATTGGTAGTAGGAGCCCTATATTCTATTGCATCAGTGTAGACATCACAAATCTCTTTGATTTGCTCCAAAGATTTTTCCAATTGACCTTGTACTTTCTTTGTCTTCCCTTGAGCCTTATTCAGATCAGCATACATCTCATTTTTCATTGCTGAAATAGCTTTGAGTTTTTTAACAACTCGTTGGTGCTCTATCATGGCCACCATTTCATCTCTGGTTTGAATCAAGGCCTGTCGAGCTTGTACCAGTTCTTCTTCTAGTCTTTCAATGATAGCGCTCTGATCTTGAAACTGAGATACCTCTTCAGTCTGACAAGATGCTTCTTTCATTACTGGAATTATAGTCTAAGTTTCTGCATCTGTGGTCTCTAGAGGAGTGGGAATTTCTTCCTCAGGTTGCACAGTAGTTCCTCCTAGAATTTTTGGTTGAGCCTCTGTTTCACATGCTCCCAAAGGAATTTCCTCTTCATTTTGAACAACTACCCTTTTTTTTGTTGTAGTGTCAGTCTGAGGTTCCATTTCTATCATTTCTTCAAGGATATGTAGTTCTATCTATGTCGCTACAAAACTCGTTTGGACTTCCCTCCTAAGAAGAGGGTTCCTTCCCTGTGCTCTATGTCTTTTGGTCTTCTTCCTTCTCTAGGCCTTGTCGACTTGCTCTAGTTGTTTTCTTAATTCCTTGATAATTTCCTTAAGCTTTCCAACTTTATGCTTTAACACTTTAATTATCATTTTAACCCTTTTTTTCAACAACTTGTTCTCTCGTTTCAACCTTCTGATTCTGCTGTGGCTTTTGCCTGATTTATGTTTCTGTGAATTGTCAAGATTTTCCCCACCTTGATCTATCAATAGTGGTTCCTCTGCTTTCCCTACTAGGGTATTTACCTCAGTATGAGGTTCTTCTCGGGTTGTATCATATGGGAATGACATCTCAATGTCAGGGAAGTCTTCAGTAGGGTTTGAAGGAGAGTCTGGCACCTGGTATTCTTTTGGCTTGTTTGTGTCTTTGCTAATTGAAGTCCCTAAACTCCCTAGAACCTGAGCTATCTCTACCTCATAGATTTTCAAAAATTGTTCTATGAGGTGCCCTAATGCTGGTCGGGTATCTTCCTGATTGTTTCCTTGTGGTGTTTTTTTTTCTACTCAATTCCCTAAACATCTTCCTGTAAGGGCTGCTCTGTTGTGTCCTGAATTCTTTCAGGTTGTTTTTTTGTGTCCTGAATTCCTTCAGGTTGTTTTGTTGTGTCCTGAATTCCTTCGGGCTATTATGTTGTTTCCTGGGTTTCTTCATGTCATCTTAACCATCTGCTTCTTCTTCTTCCCTCAATGGTGGTCTTAGAAACAATGATTTTTCTTTTTATCTTTCTCATTGGTGCCCCTGCTTGAGAGGTCTAAGTCTCTGTCAATTGGACAGGGTCTGCCTCAACTTCAGGTTGTGGAGGTGGAACTTCCATTTGGGCCAAGGTTTCCCCTTCCTGCGCTACTTCAATTCCCTGGGTTGGGTCTTCATGTTGTAATTCAGATTGTTCTACTTGTAAGGACCTATTGGCCTCAATAAGATCCCCCCAATTTGTTTGAGTTTGACTCAGGGCCCTACTCACTATTATTTTTACCAATCCATGGTGGTTGATGATAGTAACGAGATCTTTTTCCTTATGTGTTCTTATAGTGACCTCATGTAACATAGCATTCAGAAAAAATGGTAAATTGATTACTAACCATTGTTTGAGTGTAGTTAGCAGTTTGAGGTGGCGTGGCCGGATCACACCATACCTTCCATCGTAGGTGATGTATCTCTGTATTAAAACCTACCAGTTCCTTCCAGGGTTCGTTGAGAGTGTCGGGGTTAAGCCCCTTTCCCTTTTTATCCAATTCCTCTCCAGGGTCTGCGAAGGCTTCTACGGCTTCTTTGAGCGTTGTATATCTTCCAGACCATTGTATTCTTGTGTTAGGAAGGCCTGTAACCTCTACTATGATTTCCTAGATAACTAGAATTTGTATATCTCGAACCATGAAGTTTCTCCCTACAAATTTTGGAAGAATTCAACTGTGATGTCTGTATCATATCCTTGCAAACGGTTGAAATAGTCTGTCCATCCTAGACAGTGTAGGATTTCTCTTTCCTGCTCAGTTACCTATAGTAATGTTGGTTCCCGATGCACACTTCGACCTCCCATCTTTCTATAAGAAGGTGCAGATGACTAACGTTCCTTGTCGCAGCTTAACTCAACCAGATTTTAAAAACAACAGAAATAGAAAATATAGAACGACATTATGTATATATAGAAAAAAATGTTCATCTTCATATTTACTACATTCATTGAAATCTATCAGTAAACGTGTCGAGCATATGCCCCCCCATAAATGGATAGGTCGTCCTCAACCTTCAAACGTATGAGTGAAATAATGGCAGAGAGTTCCTGCGAGGTGTGATTGTTATGTCATTGTCGTTGATGGACAAGACAATCATTAATAACATTTCTATCAAGCACTTCAACGGTACTAACGATAATCATCACGTTGTGTGGGAATGAGAATTATGATACCCATGTTAGAAACCCTTTGAGGAAAAATATTATGAATGATTTTAAATGTGTTCACATGTTTAAAATGTTCCACATATTGTTAGTTTCCCTTTTTATTGGATATATATGGAATGACAGCCTCATTGTTTTGAAAATAAAATCTAAGAACACATTAAAACTTGGCGTATTTTTAAGGTAAACTTCGATACCACAGGAAGAGCCACTGCTGCCAACAGGCATCCATAGCCTCGACAGGGTTTCCTTTTAACCCATAGATGACCCTGTATCCTTAATAAATGGTTTGAATTATATTTTTCCAAGACGACCATTATCTTGGTTTGGTAGCCAGATGATGATAATGCCACTCACTAGATCGTAATTTAAGTGAACAAGTCGGCTCGTGATGAGACCTCTTGTCCTTTGACGAAAGAATGTCAAAGGCCATTGCCCCGATGTGGTAGCCATTATGGTAATTTCACTTATGTTATTATCTGATGATTGTGGTAGGTTGGATCTTGATGAGACCCCCATATTCTTTATGGAATAATTTTATTACTTTGTTAATTTATTTATTTATTTATTTATTTATTTTTTAGCTCTATCGAGGGAGGCTCATCTACTTATTAAGAGTGAGGGATGGCGTAAGAAGTGTAAGAGTGCCAAGTAAGAATGTATTTAAGATTCCTTATTATGATATGAAATCAATTATCATTCAAGTATATGTAGATATATAAGGGAAAGAAACGAGTTATGGTGGTTAATGAATTGTGAACAATTTTTAAGATGATTCGGAGAAATTAATCCAAAAATATTTTACTAGTGTATGTTTAAATGATCCTAACCAACTGGCAAATTAGAACTAGTGTTGAAGAAAAGGAATTAGTGAGGGTCATACCCAAAGGGGTGAATTATATAGAAATGGCATGTTTTGAGAAAGAAATCTTGAACGAAACAACAGTTGTTCCTTTTGAATGGACAACATTTTTTTGAAAAAGGAATAGCAATCATTCTTTTCAAAGGAACGACAATGATTTGCGAAAGTAACAGCAATTGTTCTTTTCGAAGCAACGGCAATGGTCTGTGAAAGTAACAGTAGTGATGATGTTTAAGAATTTTTCCCCATCTAATTAGGTGATTAAAATTCCCACAGGCATTTTTGTTTTAGTGATTCTATAGTTGATTAATCATCAACTAAATTCATTCACTTACTATGGGTAAGTTTATGCAATATTAGATGGTCGATTAGCATGTTCATTTTTTGTAAAAAAAAAGGGTTATATTTGTTGGGTTTTTGTAACGCGAGATCTGAGTAAAGAACAAAAAAGAGTGTTTAATTATAGTTATTTCTTCTGGTTTGTGTTTTCTCAAGTGACTTTCCTATACAAAGAAAAAATAAAAGGGAACCCTTATTTACATTAGGGTCCTTATTTACTTCTTGGCAGAAGGATTCTTTTGAAGGCGACTGATGGTAGAGTCGTAGCCGGTGTCCATTGACCAGAAAAGGGGACCCAGTCCCGTCGATGGTAATTAAAGTGATAGTGCCATTGTCATGATCTTCATTAATTTCATATGGTCCCAGCCACCTTGTCTGTAATTTTCCAGGAAAATCCTGAAATCTGGAATCATAGAGAAGCGCCCAATCACCTTTCTTGAATGATTTTTTCTTGATATGTTTATCATGTCAGTTCGCTCTCTGTTGGTGAATAATAGTTGTGTGCTCTAGGGAGGACAGGCATGCGTCATATAGTTCATTGAGTTTTTGTAGGTGTTGTTTATTTGCCTCTGTAAGATCCAGTCCAATCTCTTGGGCCATCCTTAGAGTCTTAATATCCAACTCGATTGGAAAGATGGGTTCTTTACCATAAACTAAATCATAATAAGAGTAGCCCGTGGTGTTATGACATGTTGTGCGATAATCCCATGAGGCATTTGGGAGTTTAGTAGCCCAATTTTGTCGATTTGTTGAGACCGCTTTTGTCAAAATTTCCTCCAAAAATTTATTGGTGCTTTCTACTTGTCTGTTTTCCTGTGGATGGTATGGGGAAGTAACTCTATGCTTAATATGATAATTTTTCAGGGTGGTCGTGATTCTATGAGCTGTAAATTGTGACCCCCCATCAGTGATTACTTCCCTGGGTAGTCCATAGCATACAAATAATTTGAAAATAAATTTGATGACTACTTCCTCTGTTCCATTTGGTAAGGCTTCTACCTCTACCCATTTGGTCATGTAGTCCATTGCAACTAAAATATAGGCCTTCTGATTTGAATTTAGATTGAAGGGGCCAATGAAGCCTAGGATTAGAAACCTAGGGTGTTGCAGGTTTCCATGGTTAGGATGTTGATGGCCGCCCCCAAGTCTACTAGTGTATTTGGAAAAGAGCAGTCCTGGATCTAAACTATTACTATGGGGTTCCCTGGATCTGCATATTTGACTGGTTCTTGGTTCCCTAAAATAATATCATACAAGGCTCCTTCCACATGAATGGTCGATGATGAATTTTTTATTTTTCTAACAGGCTTCCTCCCATATAGTTCCTTAATTGTCTTTGCATAAATTGGGATGTCTTGCAGAGCCTGCAGGAGTGGAATTTTAACATATAAATTTTTTATTTCCCCTACAATGTCGAAGTTAGGATACACAGTAGGTTTTTCTATCGTCAACCTTTCGGGGAATGGGGGAGGAGGAGTTGCATCCTTATCAGGATCCTGTGATTCAACTGTGTTCCCTCCCTGCTTTGTTTCTTCCATTATAACCACAGTCGTGGGTGTTATTGCTGGTTGTATGTCATTTTCATTCTCTTGTTCCTAGAAAATGTTACTTTCTTCGGTAGAAATGATACGCCCCGATCTCAATCGGAGTTCATTGCACCCTACATATTTGGTTTCCCCTTCCCCATTATCCATAATCTGGACGAGCTGGGCTAGTCTATTATTAGGATTTGGGTGGGGTTGGGATGGTAATTAAGGGCACAATTGTGATTGGGGCAGTTGGAGTGGAGCTTGCAAAGTGGGTTGCATTTGGACGGCCATCCCCATGGATTGATTAGTTATCCCCATGGGGCGTTGCCAATTCTAGTTCCAATTTGGGTTTTGGGAAGTCGTGTCGAGACACTGCGAAGGGTAGGGATTGTTATTTGAATTTTGCCAGGACGAGGTAGGATATTGTGAGTTAGGCCAGGTGGAATTTGCAGCTGATTCTACCAATTGGGATTTGTAGCGGGTTGGTTTGGCCAAGTGGGATTTGCAGCTGGATATTGTTGGGGATGCTAGTTTTGATTAGTAAATGGTTGGCCCTACCATGAGTTTCTAGAACTCTGCTGTTGATTATACTGTCCAGAAAAGAAGGAGGAGGGGTCCTGTAGTGTACCTAGAGGTCAGCCCTACCATTGGCGATGTTGAGCGATCAGATATAATGGTTTTGTTTCCTCTTCCGCTTCTATGAATATAGCTTTCATTCCTGGGAGCGATGGGCATTTCTCTGTTGCATGATCCTTGGTGTAAATGGCGCAAACCCGAACCACATCTAGAGGGCATTTCCTTAGACCATGTTTCTTTCTGCATCTGTTGAAAAATATGGTCAGAGTCTGTTTTGTCTCTACTTGTTTCCATTTGGCCTGCAACAAATCCAATTGTGTAGTCAGAGTGCTCAAAATATCAGTTTTGAAATTTTCTAAGAGATTACCAACTTCTGCTCGGGTAACTCCTCCACTAGTAACATTGTTGCTCCTAGTGAGGGGAGTCTGCATCCCTTATCTGGTTCGTGTACTTCCACACGAGCACCTAATGCACAATAGAATGATGTTATCATAATTTTCTTGATAAATATCACCCTTCCCCATTAAATTCAATATTTCTACCCATTCATCTTTCGTTCCTTTTATCAGAGTGGCTTTGAGCACCTCTCCTGGTAATTTTCCATAAGGAGACCTTTGTAGATTGTATTGAAACCTTTCAACATATTCTTCCAATGTCTCATTTTCCTTTGCAGTCATTTGAAAGATTTCATCTTTCAGATCCCTAGTTCTACAATAATCCTGATATTTTGTCAAGAAGGCATGTTTCATCTGATCCCATGAGTTTATAGTCCTACCTCCTAATCCCATAAACCAGCGCAGAGCTGCCCCTTTCAAAGTGGAAGGGAACAACTTTAGTTTTTTAAGTTCATAGGTGTAATCATAACCTCCACATAGGACATCAAACTCACATAAGAATGCATCCGGATCTTCCAAAATCAGTCCATGAAAGGTTGGAAAATTCTGCAAGGGAATTGATTTCATGGGGGCTTTGGCGACTAGATCAACTATCGGATATTCCAAGGTGGAAGTCTGGGGTCGTTGTTGATTTGGTTGCGCCATTTGGTTGAAGATATGCCAATAATCTTCGGGGATTTCTTGACCTGGGTGTTCTTTTGATTGATTACTTGAACCCCTAGGGGATTTGATTGTGCTGCCTCTATCTGGGATTTCAGGTATGCCTTCTCCTTTCACAAGAGATTCAGGATAAGGTGATGGTGATGGATCTGCCTTAGAAACCCCGCTGGTTTCTCCTTCTCCTTCCTCCATATTACGATAATTTACCTCGTCTAAAGGGTTGAGGGGTGGAAGATCTGTGCTTTGAAAGCTTTGCTCAATCCCTTCGATTTTTCTATGAATCTCAGTGTGGGCTACATTTGGTGAAACTATTGCCTGAGGGATTTGGGTAGATCCTTTCCTAGGTCCAACTGACGCTTGAGATTCAGCTTTTCAAATGATATCGTCTATGAAAGTGCTTCTCCTAGGGAACACCGAGCCCTGGGGTTTGGTAGTTTTTGGTGGGGGTTTTGGTTTTTCAGGATCTTTCTTCTTAGTCATACACACTTCACACAAAAATAAATTCAAAACACCTATATAACCTCAAAGTATCAACTGGAGGTAGGCGTTGGCATAATCATCTTACTCATTGCCTGCGTAGGTTCTTACCTTTCATCTTCAATACCTCGTCCTCTAGAGACACAACTTATGCTACCTTTGACACTCTCCTCGGCAATGATGCCAAAATATTGGGCTCTAAAGATTTCCTAAAAATAACCTTAGTTTAACATTAATTTATCAACCCGAGGATTCATCTTCTATTTCAAGAATATCAGCAAAGTCTATACAGATAGCTCGAAGAGGCTAAAATAACGTAGTTAAAGAAAAACTGAGTTTATCAACAGTCAAGTTCCTCACACATTCATTAAGTTTCTAAAGCTAAGATCCTACTGAACAGTATTGAAATCTGATCTATAATGTACTATGAATTGAAGACATGAATTGAATTATTGAATTGACCTAATTAAGAGACAAGAATTGAATCTGATATTAAAGGCATGAATTGATCTATTTAATAAGAGAGAATTGAAAATAATCTAATCTATTGATGTCTATCTAATTTGTTGGAAAGAAATAACTCAATACTGTAAATTAAGGCAGAACAACAATTGAACAACAAATGCTAACTAAGTAAAAGGAACAACAAACACTAGTTTAATTGAAAGGAACAACAAATGCTAATTTAACAGAAAGGAACAACAATTGCTAATTTAATTGAAAGGAATAGCACATATGAAGATGAGAGGAACTCTCGAGTAGTAAACTTCATCAAATGGAATCTGGAATAGAAATCGATAACATTCAAACTGGAACATCTATCTCTTATAAGCAACCAACATAAAAGAATTAACACACTTGTGCATCTATCTTAATTATTTCAAAGGAGAATTGAATCATAAACAGAAATCAAACTGATACAGTTACAAATTGAGACAGTAACTCCTTCAAACTGGGTCCTCGGTCCTCAGAAGCACTGCTACTAGAAACTCAGTATATGAAAATGATGGAAACGTTCAAAACCTTTATTAATTCCATAACTGATATGACATTTACAAAAACTGTTTGTGCAAAGTGACTCTGAATTATGAAAACTTAGATACAATTCTTCGATGATCCTTTCCAAGATCCACTATCCTTTATATATTACAAAATATGGGTAAATTAAGCTATCCTGAGGATCGAGAGATCCTTAGGATCGCTATTACTATTTAAGAAGTTTACAAAATAGAGAACTAATATCTCTTGGAATTGTTTCACGCCTAATATCTTTAACCTCCAATAGTTTACATATCTTCAAAATCTCCCAGCTATCGGGGGTTTACCAAAATTTACCCATTCCTGTAACAAAATCAAACAATTCCAACCATATTTTAGAATTTACGAAATTTAATTCAATAATAATCCTAGAAGACATCTTAATCATTTTCTATCCTATCTTATTCCTAAATAACAGAAAAGTCAGTGAAGATGATATCATAAATCATAGAAATGAGGAGACTATTTGTACCTTTTCATAACCCAACAATCCCAAGGAAAGTGCGCATTAGCATGGTGATGATCCCAATCTTGCATGGTGACAAAACCAATGCAGCATCTAGACTCAACTCAACTAGTCAAACTGAAGTGTCAACTAAAGAGAATATTCTCAAGGTGGAATATTCTCCCCTAAAGTATAGGAGATTGGATAATGACTAATAAACAAGGGAAAACCTTAGGAAAAAGAAATCCTAGGTGTGTGTGAAGTAACTCCAACACCCTCCCTGAACATCACTATGGTGAAAATAAAGAATGGGTCCCTGCAACAAGGCCATGTTAGGTACCCAAATACAAAATATATACTGAAAACAAAGTGAAGAAAGAGGGAAAACCTCATGGAAAAAAACCCCCCTCAAGGTACAATGTATGTAAAAAGAAGAACTACATTTGCTAGGAAACTGTGTCCTTCACTCCAAGAAGACTTCACATAGAATGAAACTTCTGCTCAGTGAAGGTCTTGGTGAAGATGTCTATCATCTATTCTTCTAAAGGATAGAACTGTAGGTCGATGATCCCCTCGTGTACTAAGTCCCAAATGTAGTGCATGTGGATCTCGATATGCTTCATCCGCTGCCTCTAAAATGGATCTCTGCCAAACTTCAGAGTGCTCTGGTTGTCACACCAGATGACGATTGGATGATGAAATTGAATGCCCAACTTAGTGAGAAAATATTGTAGCCACATAGCCTGAATGGTTATGTTAACTACCCCTCTATACTCTGCCTTGATTGAAGAAAGCGAAATAGAAGCCTGCTTCTTGCTCGACCAACAGATAAGCTCGAAACCAAGAATGAGTGAGTAACCAGATGTGGACTTGCAATCACTGTTATCACCAGCCCAGTCAGAATCAGTAAACCCGATGAGATATAATGTAGATTCTGCTGCATAATGAATCCCAAAGGTGATGGTGTCTTGTACATATTGAAGGATATTCTTTGCATCCTTCCAATGTAGCTCATGCATCTCCTGCATGAACCTGGAAACTACACCAACTGCATAGGAGAGGTATGATCTGGAGTGTGTGAGATACAACAAGCTCCCCACTAGCTTTCTGTATAGTTTTTTTTCAACCAATGGAGTGTCCCCTCCATCCTCAAGTTTGACCCCTAATAGGAAAGGATTCGGAGAAAACTTGCAGTCTGTCATGTGAAATCTCTCAAGGAGATCTCATGCATACTTGGCCTGAGACATTTTGATGCCTTATGCATCCTAATTGATCTCAAGTCCAAGGAAGAAGTGTAGCAAACCCATGTCCATCATAAAAAACCTGTCATGTAGAATCCTCTTGACTGCAGTAATTGCTAAAGTCGAGCAATCAATGATCATCAAATCATCAACATACAGAACTAAGAGTAGAAGTGAATCAAGCATCTTGATCATGTAGACATCTGGGTCTGATTTACAATGTACAAAGTTCTGTGACAAAAGGTAGGATTCCATATTGGCATACCATGCCCTAGGAGCCTACTTGAGGCCATAAAGGGACTTTTTTAGTCGACAGACCAAAGATGAGTCCTGCATAAATCCTTGGGGCTGCTCCATATAGATCTCCTCAGAGAGATCACTGTGAAGAAATGCATTCTTCAAGTCCATCTGATGGACTTCCCATCCCTTGGCTGTCGCAATGGCAAGTTTCAATCGTATGGAATCCATCTTCGCTACTGGAGCGAAGGTCTCATCATAGTCAATGCCATGCACATGTTGAAAGCCTTTGGAAACAAGATTGGCTTTGTATCTGCTAGTCTGTCCATCCACTATGCTCTTGGTCATGTAGACCCGTCTGCATATGACAAGTTTCCTCTTGGAAGGAAGGGGAACCAGATCCCAAGTCTGGTTCTCGAGGAGGGAGTTTTACTCCTGCTACATGGTGAATTCCCAAAATGGATTTCTAGTAGCCTCACCATAATACTGTCGATCCAAATATTGAACCAATAAAATATGCCTGGAGGGAAATGGTTCACTAGCAGTGAGTGCAGCAAGAGGATTCTCAAAATCAGATTGAGTCCTCCTAGTATCGGTTGGATCACCAACGCGATCCCTTGCATCCTGAAGAGTAGTTTGTGCCCACTTGGGTTGTTGCTCTGGCTCTGCAACTGCATATGGATGCTCTGACTCTGCATCTGACTATATTGAATCTATATTTGAATCATCTGAGTCCACTGAATCAGAAATCTCATCTGAAGAAGAGTCGGCATGTGCATTCTCATCATCTCGGACATGTGGTGTAGATTTTAACCTTGTACAATATTTACTGCAAACAAATTTTTAGTAAAATAACAGAAAAGATACAATGGCAAATACAAACATTACACAGAGATTTTTCCCCTGGAAACCCAAACCGGGAAAACCATCATATTCTATATTCATTCATTGTGATACATTATTTACAATACAATATACTTATGGGAGCCAACAACATCCAAAACCCTAACCCAATGACCTGAATTAGTCAAAAACCCTAATTCCTTAACCGGAAATAGAAAACCATTGGCAAAGAAACCATGTGTCGAAAAATCACCTAAATATTTAACACGTTTCCCGGGGAAGAAAAAAATTTCTTGGGGGCACTGCCCTCGAACCTCCACGCAGGGGGCATTTTCCCACTTGTTGTTTTCTTTGCATACAGGGGGTTACAGGGTTACATAGTCAACAATCCAGGGCAGCAATTCCCATGGATCCTCTACACCAAGAGAACTTCTCAGTGCTCACAGATTTTGTTAATGAATCTGCAACATTCTTCAAAGTGTCCACCTTCATCAACAATACTTTATTTTCTTCAACCATGTCTCTCACAAAGTGATATTGAATATCAATATGCTTTGTCTTTGAACGATAAGTTGGGTTCTTCGCCAAAAACATTGCACTCTGACTATCACAATCTATCCTTATAGCTTGTTGTACCAACCCAATACCTGAACACAAAGCTTGTAACCATGTTGCTTCCTTACTTGCATGAGTGGTTGCCATGTATTCAACTTCTGTAGTTGAAAGTGCCACTACAGCTTGTCTTTTTCTCATCCAACTTATTTCTCCTCCAAATAGGTTAAACGCATACCCACTTGTAGATCTTCTACGATCTAGATCTCCAGCCCAATCTGCATTCACAAAGCCATGTATATCCGCCACTCTGTCCAATCCTGGTCTTCCTTGGTAGCATAATACATAGCTAGCAGTGCCATGCAAATACCTAAAAACCCTTTTACTATTGTCCAATGCTCCTTCTCTGGTTTTGACATATACATGCTCAGAACTCCCACTGCTTGTGCAATGTCTGGTCTAGTATAGACCATTGCATACATCAAATTGCCAACTTCTCTTGCATATGGAACATGAGACATGTCCTCCTCCTCTTCATGTGTCTTGGGACACTAATCCACAAATAACTTTACCCCAACAGGAATAGGAACCTTGACCGGTTTACATTCCTGCATATTAAACCTATGCAATATTATCTCGACATATTTTCTCTGATTTAACCAGAGTTTCCTCTTTTTCCAATCTCTTTTAATTTCCATTCCCAAAATGAAATTTGAAGCACTGAGGTCCTTCATGTCAAATTTAGAGGACAACTGATTTTTCACATCCTGGATAATCTCCTTGTTGTTTCCTATTGGCAACATGTCATCCACATACAATACCAAATAAATCAAATGATCACCAATTAATTTAAAATACACACAATGATCCTCTTTGCTTCTTGTGAAGCCAAGTCCCAGTATATAAGCATCAAATTTTTGATACCACATCCTTGGTGATTGTTTTAAACCATACAGGGACTTTTTCAGCTTGCATACCAGCTCCTTCTTTCCCTTCACAGCATAACCTTCAAGTTTCTTCATATATATTTTTCCTTAGAGATCCCCATGTAGGAATGATGTATTCACATCCATCTATTCTACTCCAAAGTCAAATGCAGTAGCAACAGTTAACATAAATATTATAGAGGTTAACTTAGCAACAAGAGAAAAAATCTCACCAAAATCAATTCCCTCAACCTGGGAATAACCCTTTGCTACTAACTGAGCTTTGTATTTCTCCACTTTTCCTTCTGCATTAAGCTTCCTTTTAAATACCCATTTGCTTCCAATAGGATTTCTTCCAGTTAACAACTCCACTAGATCCCAACCCTCATTCTTATCCAAAGATTCCATTTCTTCATCCATGGCCATTTTCCATAGATTTCCATCCTCTGAATCCACTGCCTCCCTGACAGTTCTAGGATCATCATCAGTAATAGACAAAGAAAAATTTGAACAGAAATTAGATGGAGTATACCTTTCCAGTAGCCTTCTTTCTTGAACCGATCTCCTCAATATTGGAGTATGAGGATCTTCTTCTTATGATTCTTGTTCTTTTGTAGAGTTTGATTCATCATCCTTTAAATCAAACTTTATTTTCTCTAGTTCTTCCTCACTTGGTAGGAATTCATGTTTAACAACATCGTTCATTTCTCTAAATACCACATCTCGGTTATACACTACCTTCTTAGTTTCTGGGTTCCAAAGCTTATAACCTTTGAGACCATATTTATATCCAATAAAGATACACTTTTCAACCTTCTTATCTAGCCTACTCTTGTTTTCCTTTGGAACATGAACATATGCGTCATAGCCAAATACCTTGAGATGTGTGAGAGAAGGTTCCTTACCAGTCCATACCTCTTGTGGAATCTTGTCATCCAACATTGATGAGGTTGATCTGTTGACCAGGTAACATGCAATACCTATTGCCTCTACTCATAATTCTTTCCCTAACCCAGCACCACTCAACATGCACCTTGTTTTTTCCATCAGCGTCATGTTCATCCTTTCTGCAACTCCATTCTATTGAGGTGTATATGAAGTAGACTTTTTCCTTGCTATACCACACTTCTTACAGAATTCTTCAAATTCATTCCCACATCACTCTCCGCCATTATCTGTCCTCAGCACCTTAATTCTTTTCTCTGTTTGATTCTCAACAAGAGCCTTGAACTCTTTAAACCTTTCAAATACTTTAGATTTCTTCCTGAGGAAATATATCCAAGTATTCCTAGAGAATTCATCTATAAATGAGACATAGTAAACAGATTTTCCCAATGATGGGACCGACACAAGTCCAAAAACATCACTGTGAACTAGCTGTAAAATTCCTTCTGCCCTCATTGCACCAGAGGGGAATCTTACCCAATTCTTCTTTCCATATAGACAATGTTCACAAAAATCAAAATCTAGAGAGGAGTTAGACATACCTTCAACCATACCTTTACCATGTAGTAGTCGAAGACCCTTCTCTCCGATATGCCCCAGTCTTTGATGCCACAACATAACCTTTTCTCCAGAGACTATAGGAGTTCTTTATTTTTCAAGTCCAATATCGGGAACAATGGAACTATCACACCCATCACTAATAGTGCTTCCTTGCATCTTATACAAAGTTCCAAACTGAACTCCCTTCAGCAACACCATTGCTCCTCGAACCATCCTGCAGGTTTCCTTTTCAAATATTGTTTTTACCTCTGCATCATCCCTTTTTCTTATAGAAATCAAATTTCTATCCAAACCTGGGATGTGTAGAACACCAGGCAGTGTTCTAATCCTTCCATCTATGAGCCCCAACTTGGATTTTCCTCGTCCTATGATTTTGGTTGTCGAATGATCACCTAAGAAAACATTACCTCCATCATACATTTCATATTTGCAGAACCACTCCCTGTGGGGAGTCATATGAAAGGATGCACCAGATTCAACCAACCATGCCTCATGATCTGCATTTGTCCTTGAAGAAGCTAAGTACACATCCCCTCCTTCTTCCTTGGAGGTCTTTTCTTCTGTAGAATGAGATTCTTCAGGTCCCTTCTTTTTCTCAACTTTGGATATACAATACTTCTCGTATTTCCCTCCTTTTCCACATTTCCAACATAAATTTACAAAATTTCTAAGAGATTTAGATCTACCTGTTGACGGGCGAAATTGACCGTCCGTCAACTGAGAGAGTGGAACCGGTCCAGGGTTACCTAATAACCCAAGCCGTTTCGAATGAACCACCCTGACGGGTTTAGCGGCTCTGTTAGCCGATCTAAGGTCCTAGGAAAACCAAAGATAAAACTAATCTAAATAAAACTAAACAAACTAAACTAAAACTAAATAAAACTAATTAACTAAAACTAAATACAAGAGACTAAACTAACTAACAATAAATAAAACAAACTATTACTAACTAATCTAATTAAAACTAACTACTAAACAAACTAACTAATCTACTATTTACTAACTATTAACTAATACTATGCTAATTACTATCAGAAATATAACTTATTTACAAAATATACTATATTCACAAAATACAGATTTAAATAAAACCTGAAAAACTCATTTTCAATCTGCCCTAAGACAGAGAAAAGGCATTTCTTTTTTATTTTATAATTTTATAAACAAGAAATAAAACTTACTGAAATTAAACAATCTAATATACTAACTCTACACATATATCTAACTAAACTACTAATAAATATACTAAACAAACAAGTGACAAACTGACCTGGAAACGCTCCAATTTTGCCCTGTGTATGATGACTTCGAAGCTGGTTGGAGGAAGGAAACTCGCACTGGTTGATCCAGAAGCTTCTCGTAAACGATAGGCTACAATGCTCTTTGAGTTTATTTACAGGACAAACAAGACATAAAAAATCATAACAATTATATAATTTATAAATTTCTGCAATAAGGGAAACCTGTTATGCAAAAACTTATACTTAATAATTCAACTTATGAAGAAGAGAAATTTGTCATTCACAAACTGAATCAAGCAACTGCTATGTTTTTTATACACTAGGGGAAATCAGATATGGATTAAAGTGATTAAATCATATTGTTTGCACAAGATTAAGATAGCTAAAGTAGTCATTAACCAAATGCAAATTGATATACAAGAACAAGAAACAAAATATTGATATAATGAAAAGCTAAAGTTGTAGCAGAATATCAAATTCTATCTCAGTCTGTATTAAAATTCCATATCCTTGTTCTCCCATGAATGAGGATCATGTTATTACAAAAATAATAAGTATGTATAAGTCTTTCCACAGGGTAAAACCTCCCTGTGGCAGTTTAAACTGTTTTACAAAAATCTAGGAAGATCTCCCAATATCAACTAAACTAAGAAATTAAAATGCAAGAAAATATCTCAGATATCCTCTAACTGCTTCATCAAACTCAATGCAATTTAGAATTCACCTGAAATGGAGCAAAAATAACAAATTAGAGAGATATTTTATTAATAAAACAATAAAAATTTAATTCTACAGACTTAGCTACAGAATCATCTGATTCTATAGCTAGTCTAAAATAATATACAGAATCAGAATTGAAATCAAATCAAATCTTTTAAAAGAATTAAATTCAATTATCTTCCAATGATTACTTGAAAACGAATCAAAATGATTTTATCATTCAACATTAAACAAGATCAAAATGATTCAATCGAAAACAGAGATAGGAATACTCTGTTCTTCTGTTACCACAAAATCAGGTAAATGAGGCATAATCGAATGACAATAAGATTGTTTCATATCCAATTGAAAAGCATATCGAATGTGATTGTTAAACAATAGATACAATCCAATCCAACAAAACCACTTTCCATTCATTATAGTTGTAACGATATAGCAAAAGATTCATGTCATTTAATCGAATACAAAGATAGAAAGACTGTTTCGATTATGGGTAAATGAAATCATACGTAACAACATCAATCAAACAGAATTTGTCATAAATTTCGATCGTTGATCCTTGCTCAGTCAACAGACAGGATCGATTAATTGTGATCACAATCATAATAGAATCGACAATGTGATAATCAGTTATTGCAAACTGGGCAAATAAACTTGATTGGTATTGAACGAAATTATTAATTTCAAACAAAACATGGTTGAGTTTAATATAGAAACAAATCGTGAATCCAGATATAGCCAATCTCGTTCTACAAATCAAATTCAAACAGAATATCCATTGCAATTACAAATCCAATTGATAACATGGTCGAGCTAACAATACTTCAATTAATGCGAATTAACCGGATGGGGTTCAGCATAATCGTTATGAATTGAATCTATTCATGATTTGGGCGTGTTTGTACAGAGTCACATTGGAAACGATCCGGGTTGAATTCTTGCTCTTTGAAATTCATATGGAACAACAAACCGTAACAGTTAACCTCATCAAAATCGTTACCAATCATAGCGTATGCGTTATAACGAAATCGAAACGAAATGTGATCATTTTCTAAATTGAATATGAGGAACAATTCCTGTCTTGAATAGATACAAACAAATTCGATTGACGGTAGAGCATCCATTTTAACTCAATCAAACAAATCAAATCCACACCAAGATCAATCAAATCGATGAAAATCTAATAGAAGCTAAACTGGGAATGATTGGAAAAATGAAATTCCATCTAGTCAAAGCAAAGCTATATATACAATGCATGCAATGTAACAGAGAAAATCAATGCTGTGAACAGAGCTATCTAAAACCAAAATCAAATCGTTATATAAACCTAGATTATTTACAAAAATGATTGATATTAAACATACTTGTGTGATGATGAGGCTATTCAATTACGCCATCTTGGAATTTACAACAGTCGTGGCTGATTCCACATTTTTAAACAAGATGGAGCCGGTCGTCTTTTGTTTCTTATCTGTCGCTTGTAGCTTGGCCTTTTGACTGGTTAGGGTTGCAATCTGGTCCTCCAAAGATTGAATCTTTGACTGGAGAATCGGAACATCATTATAGTATCGCTCAAACCATGCATTGCATTGATCACAGGGTGACACTGTAGGTTTAGACAGAGCAGGGGAGGATTTGGGCATATGACCGAGGGTTTCACAAGGCAACTTAATGCCTGGGTAGTTAGGGTCGTCCTGTAGGCAGGGGGGTAGGTTTGACACAAAGTCATACGGAGGTTCGGGACACAGACCTTGCGAATAGGGGTATTCGCTAGCCAAGAAACGCTCCACTTCCGAATCGGAGTCCTCACTTAACACGATAGGGTTTGGTTCGACAAGAGGTTTTGGCTTATTTCTTGCCATTCGTGAAATCAAACGAGCATTCCTTTTCCCTTTATCATTCGCAGTAATGTTGTCTTTGGGTTTCTTTCTCATAGGCTTTACAGTCTCAGTGATCTTAGTCACAGTGTGGGGTAAGTTGATAGGAGGGTCGGTCGAGGGTTTAGGTAATAGGATATGGTAGGGTACTGGGGGTATAACCTTTACCTCACTCACCACAGGTTTGTCAACCTGGGGAGGGTTTGGATCCTCGAAACCATTCCAAGTAATGAAATTGCTCCAACAATCCCCATGCAGACTCAAATGACAGACAACAATAAGCTTAACCAGCCCATAATGAAAAAGACTACTGTCATCCTGGTGTCTTTTGTACTTATTTGACATTTTAAACAGGATTTGATGCAAATAATAGGGCATATTGAGCTTATATCCCATAAAAACCATAAGAAAACGCAGGTGGTGTAGGAACAAAACCCGTATCGACCCTCACAGGTGATAAACTATTTGATTATCATCAATAAATCGTGCCAACATTGTTTAATCATGGTTACTGGCATACCTATATCACAGGAGGTGATTTTGCGTGACTGGAAGAGTAGTGTCCATGGGACCTCCTTGACTTTGCAATTCTTGGACCATCATTGTCCAGTGACAGGTAAACCCATAGAAAGACTGATAAATTGTTCATCAATTTCCAATTGTATATCGTCGACCTTGGCTCGACAGCCATCGAAGGTCATGGAAAATTGTCGAGCCACGCAAAGGTTAAAACCATCGAAACGTTCCACGAAGGTAAGCCACCCACTATCTGCCAAATCTTGGTGGGCATTGTCAAACATCAGCAGGGCCTGTTTTCCATTGGTTTCAACTCGCACGACTGGTGCCATGGAGTTGAATGCATGGTAAGGAAGGGTTCGAACACACAGTAACAGAGTTATCCAAACCAACAGCAATGAATCGAGCCAAAAGGGGTCAGCATTAATGCAAGCATGCGAAGGTGGTGGAGTCATTCACTGCCATGCACGATAGTTAAGGCAAAGTACAACCGCCAATTTACACATCTGTTCAAACAATCATAGCATAGCTTAAAAACCATATCGTTTGTCCAACCAAAGAATCAAATGGTGAGTTTTATGCCAACGCACCAAATCAACTATAGTTTTAAAACCATCGACATCCAACGTGAAACCAACACCAAATGTTAGCCACGCGCCATTGTATAAATGTTTAACCAATGTGTCGATTGAATTCATATATTTGACAAGCCAAAAGTCATAAAAATATTAACATAAGGATCATATCATATATATAAAAACATAAATAAATCATAATCCCTATGCAATTCATAGAATCAATGATTATGCAAGTATAAATCCATATGCTCAATGCCTCACAAACCTAATCAAATCAAGTTATGCAATCAATATAAAAATGTCCAATGAGCATAATTTAAAAGTCCTTTCAGCCACATAACGAAAAACACAAGGTAAGTGTAATAGAAAATATCGATAAAAAGATCATGACAGTTCAGATAGTGATCGAAATGTGACCTCGAAAGGAGAAGTTTTCATGCTTACAGTCGTGAAAACTTAATGAAGACAAATTTGCAAATGTCGCAAAAATGAAAGTTTCGTCTATTAAGAAAATGCGACGAAAAACTTGATGTTTGCAAGACACAGGTGTTGGCATATTGTAGGATCATAAAAAAAATGTTTTGCCTGCCAACAATGGCGACACACTTGTAGAAGCAGTTATCTCTATCAAAAGAAACAAATTCAGATTAGGACATCAAAGAAAATTTCAACTCAAAACTAACAACCAGAAAATCGTACTAACATCATCATTAATCATTTTTTTCCAGCAGTGTTTTAAAAGATGAAAACCAATAACAGTCTTAAGGTCAGCAAGTCACGATATTAAAGATAAAATCTTCAATACTGTTGGCATAGCCACTGCTACCAGCAGGCGTCCATAGCCTCGACAGGGTTTCCATTTAACCCACTCTGACATCTGTATCCTATCAAGAAGTACTAGATCAGCATAAAGTACATTAAAGAGGTTTCTTATATTTTTTTGTAGATTTTCATGTACCCAACATTGCTTCGCTGCCAGCAGGCCTGTTCAGTACCCTGACGAAGTTGTCTTGGCGCCATGCTTGCATTTACTCGCTGCCAGCAGACCTGTTCAGTATCCCGGTGGGTTTACAAGCACTTCCCACAGCTCTTATTAATAATTTTATTTTGTTTTTCTTTTATAGATATAGTTGAGTGGGGTGACGCTGAAAGTCTTAATATTTTAACTTATTTTTTCAGACCTCATCAGAATTTTTTAGCACTGTCCTTTATTCAGCTCCAGAGATGTTTTATTTATAAAAACAACTTCTTATAACATGGAGACATCTTTTGAGTCATTCCTTTACGGAAAAGGGATAGGGTAAAAAGATAATAGATGATCATGACAAACTTTTCTCAGAGATTGAAATCAGTAAACTTCTTTCAAACAACAAAATTTTTCCAACATAGATACCAGTTTCAGCAATATATCATTGATGTTTGTACAAACTTTCAGAAGTTATTTCAGCGAAGAAATTTTTCTATCGTCTTTGTCTGAATGGATCAGTGTACAGGTATGTGTATGTCGAAAAACACAAACTAATCAATCAAATCAAAATCAAAAAACAGAAGCAAAAGAAAGTGCAAACAAAAATGAAATATTTACATAATATACAAGGGTAGTTATCAAGCAAAGTATCTTTTCAGGGCTTGGCCATTCACCGGATAGGTGTCAAGATGCCCTTCGAGATTCTGCAATCGAAAGGAACTAGGACCCAACTTTTCAGCAATTAAAAATGGTCCAAGCCATAAGTTTTGAAATTTTGTGTGCTCACCCTTTCCTTCGTGTGGTTTGTCCCACTTTAAGACGAGATCGCCTACTTCAAAATTCCTATCAGAAGCAGAATTAGAATAGAACCAGCTTTTAATCAATTGTTGATGTTGGTCTAATCTACGCTTAGCTTGGGCTCTTACTTCTTCCAGCTTCATTAAAGCATTAATTCGGCTTTCTAAAGGGGGACAATCTTCTTCTTGGACTTTTTGTGACAACTGAAGTGAAGGAAGAAGAATGTGAGGTGGCAGAATGGCTTCTTTGCCATAAACGAGAAAAAAGGGGGAGTTACCTATAGCGGCTTTGGGTGTTACCCTATCAGCCCATAGTGCGTTCAGTAGTGCATTATGCTAGTTCTTGTGATTTTCAGCCATGGTTCTCTTGATAATCTTGATCAAGTTCTTGTTTGTCGATTCTATTAAACCATTTCCCTGGGGGTAGTAACTAGCAGAATACTTCAGCTTAATTCCTTTCTCCAAAGAAAACTCGCTCATCTCAAGAGAAGAAAAGTATGAAGCATTGTCAAAGACTAAACAATCAGGGATGTCGAAACGAGTGATGATATTCGAGTTTAGAAAAGCGATTACCTGATTGGTGTTAACAGTTCTTAGTGTAGCAGCTTCAGACCATCGAGTAAAGTAATCTGTAGCTGTCACAATATACTTGTGTTGTTGCGAGGACAGAGGGTTAACAGGACCTATGATATCAAGGCCCCATTGTTGGAAAGGATAATCTACTAAAACGGGTTGCAAGGGAAAGGTTGTTTTTGCAATCACCCTGATGATTTATGACAGAGGATACATTTACGACACAAGGCATGGGCGTCCCTAAAAAGCGTGGGCCAGTAATAATAGGCTCTTAAAACCTTATGAGCAGTGGTGTCGCCACCGAAGTGACCACCATCTTCTCCTGCATGCAACTCAAGCAAGACTTTTTCTGCTTCTTCTTTCTTGAGACAGCGCATCAGTACGCCATCAAAGTTCTGACGAAACAGTATACCATTAACTAGATGAAAGGAGGTGGACTTTAGTCTTAATGATCTTCTTTTGGCGGGGTCTAGGTGACAAGGTGCTGATCCATGTTCAAGATAGAATCTTATATCGTCTTACCAAGGACTAACAAGATTTTGTGCACAACAAATCAAACTTTGATCACGTCGTTCTAGGTTTGACGTATCATTATATTCTTGTTGTCCTGTTTCTGAATCAACAACCAACTTACACAACCCTTGGCCTCTTACGATCTGAGCTGGGGTGATTTCTAAGTCATACTCCTGCAAGGAGGTGACCCAGTTGGCTCTCTTCTCTCCTAACTCCTTCTGCACTAGCAAGTTCCTAACGGCAGGGTAGGGGACAATGACTTTCGTTCTTGACTTCAAAAGATAGGACCGGAAATGCTTAACTGCTTTGAAAACATTGTAGTCTTGTCGATCAACTATTGGGTAGTTAATTTCAACACCTTTGAAAGAAGAGCTCATAAAGGCGATGGGTACTTCGTTGTTCTCGGCATTCTTTTGAGTTAAGACAGCGACATAGGAACGGTCAGAGGCAAAAGTATAGAGTGTAAAATCTTGAGAGAAATCATGGCTCATGAGAGACGGGGCGTCTATTATGGCCTTCTTTATGGAATTAAAAGCTTGATTTTCTATGGGTTTCCAGTGATATTGGGTGTCTTTCTTAATCAGGTTCTGTAGAGGCCTAACCATTTCGGAGAAGCTGGGGACAAATCTTCTCACGAAGTTAATTTGGCCTAGGAAAGACTGCATGGATTTCTTGGATGTAGGAGGGGGAAGTTTAGCGATGACTTGAGTCCTCTCGGGGTCAATAATCATCCCATCACTAGACACAATGAATCCTAGTAGTTTTCCCTGTTCTACTGCAAAGATAGACTTTTTGGGGTTCAAGGAGATGTTGTATTTACGACATCGTAGCAGAACTGCTCGTAAGTGAGCTAGATGATCGTCTTTGTTTTTAGAATAAACGGTCACATCATGTAAGTAAACTACGACGGAGTGATTGATTAAGCCTCGAAAAGTAATATCCATTGCTCTCTGAAAGGTAGCACCAGCATTAATCAATCCAAAGGGCATTTTGTGATAACCATAAGTGCCCCACGGGGTACGGAAGGTGGTTTTGAGTTGGTCTGGCGGAGACATCAGGACTTGGTTGTATCCGGAGAAACCATCTAATAAAGATAGCCTCTCGAAACCAGATACATGTTGAAGGATCTGTTCCATGGGTGGGACAGGATAATTGTCTTTGTCAGACGCTCTATTGAGGTTTCGAAAATCGACACAAAGTCGGATTTCCCCATTTTTCTTCCAAACAGGGACAAGGTTGGACACCCATTGAGTATGTCTAACAGGAAAAATTATTTTAGCACTTAGGAGTTTATTCAATTCTTTTTGAACGGTCGGTTCTAGTTTAGGGTGCATTTTCCTCAATTTCTGTTGGAAGGGTAAGGTTTGGGGCTTCATCGGGATGACGTGTTGTATTATATTAGGATCGAAAGTCTTAAGATCGTCGTATGTCCATGCGAATACATCTTTAAATTCTTTGAATAACTTAATGAAAGAAGCTTTTTCTTGTCTAGAACATCCCAAGCCTAGATTAATACATTGAGGATTTTCACTAGTTCCTAAATTGACTTTTTCATAAGACAACGAGGAACTATTAGTTTTACAATTGACCGTCTTTTTAAATTTATCTTCGAAATCATAAAAATTTTATAATCTAACTATGGATCTGGGTATGTAATTTACCATGTCCGATAGAGCTTCAAGAGATTTCGGATTAGGTATTACCGTAAAATTGTGCAAATTGTCGTCGTGTGTGCGTTCATCTATCACCGCGCCTTGAAAGGTTTCTTCCATGTGCAGAAAGTTAATGATCTGTTGATCATCGTCAAATACTCTCCAGTTTGTTATATTGTCAGGAACAGATGGTTGAAACAATAGCTCGATGGAGAATGCATTTGGGGATAAGCCTTCTGCAGGAAGAAGTTTAGAGGATACATTAGCTAGTAGATCTGCTTCAGCATTATTTAATCTATGAATGGAATTTATATTGAAAGCGGAAAAAAATTTCATTAAACTCCATACTTCAGACTGGTAACTTTTGAGATGCGGGGTAAGATAGTGTATAGAATCTCTTACCTGCCTAACCACTATTTCAGAGTCGCCAAATACAACCAGATTTTGAATGTTCATATCCAGAGCTTTTCTGAGACCTTGCAATAAAGCCTCATATTCTGCAGTATTGTTAGTACATTCAAATTCTAGTCTACAAGCCATTAATGTCTTGTTACCTGCCAGATCGATAATGATGCAGCCTGCACCAGCTCCTTCTTTAGACTTAGAACCATCAAAATATAGGGACCAAATTTGATTTCCATCGGGTACATGGGACCGTTTCATAGAAGTTGTTGGTTGCATATAGGCTACGATCTCGGACTGCTGTTCTGGATTGTTGATAGGTGAAACCTCGGCCATGAAATTTCCGAAGAAGGTGTCCATCCCTTGGACTTCGGGTGAATCAGCAGGAGGTGTATATGGGTCGTTGGGATCGTTCAAATCTGTGACCGTGAACTTGAGGTAGCGCTCACGATTCACTCTGATCTTGTTAGGCTTACCATTCTCTAGAAGCCATAAGTGAGACCAGTCTGTTGCGAAGTAACCATGTAGCTGCTCTGACCAGTCCCTGCTCAAAAACAGACCATGCACTTCTGGAATATCCACCACAATTATATCAATAACTTGATGAACCTTTGGGTTAGATGATAATCGAATCAATACATTCTTTAGTTCGCCTATAACTTTGACATTTGTCCGATCAAGTTGTATGATTTTTAAAGAAGATGGTTCTACTTCAGCATTAATCTTTTGGCAGACAGACCAAGGCATCACATTGGATGATGCCCCTAAGTCCACCATACAATTATGCACATTTCTGTTGAAAATCTCGAAAGTTAAAAGAAAAGGAGGTACATTCTTGCGAGTACTAAGAGTAGTAGCTTGTGACTTCTTACTCGCAATTTCTGATGCTACTTTATCTACATTATTTACATTATTATTTACATTATTTACAGGAACTGCAGGAAGGCTTCCTTTATCTTGAGGATAAGGATTGTTTTTGGTGGAAGTCTCCTGTGGAAATTTGCTTTGCACAACCTTGTTACCATTTGAATTGCCATTCTTGCCGTTCTCTGAAATATTTTGCAACATTTTCTGTAACAAAAATGGAAACTTCAATAACTCATAAATAGAAATGTTAGCCCTTAATTTTTTAGGATCTTCAACAACATCATAATATAAGTTAGGGCTGACATTTCTCTGTTTAGTTTCTGCTGATTTAGATGGCTTTGGAGGTGAAGTTGTAGTGTTCTCGGTAGAAGGCTTGTTTGTTGTCTTACTCCTAGTGTTATAAGAGTGAACATTCTCGAAGTTAGATTGAAAGATGTTGTCCGAGAAGTGTCCAAAGATGTTTGGAGAAGACTCTTCTTCTTGAACTGTCTCTTGTTCAACTTCCTCCTGAGGGATCTCCGGAGGCATCAAGTTATCTTGGGCTTCTAGAATTGTTTGAAGAGCACATTGCAAACTTTCTAGATTTAAGCCTTCAGGGTTTGGGTTAGGTCGATTGGTAGGAAAGGGCTTTCGGAAAGGAGGTTTGTAGGGTCCTTTACTCGAGGAAGCTTCTTCAGTCGACCTTTTAAGTCTATAACTTGATTAGACAGCTTTTGAACAACTTTGGTTAGGCCTTCCAAATCAGAGTTTTCAGGTTGTATTTTACTTTGTGTGGGTCTGGGGAGGATTTCAATCTTCTTTTTGGAAGAAGAAACAGTCTCAGTTTCGTTGCTAGAAGAGTCCTTAAGACTAAGTATGTCTTTTTCTATTTGGGTGGCCTCCTCGAAGGCTTCTAACAACATGGCCTTTTTTTATCGTTTAACCCAAATAGCTATGCTTTGATGTAGAGATTTAGTGTAGTAAGCTATTACAAGACTCTCAGCAGGCATGGAATCTGCAGGGATTCGGTTTTTAAGTGTTAAGAATCTTTGATTAAAATCTTTAACTTTTTCTTTTGGGTTCATTTTGAGGCTAGAAAGGTCCATGACTAAGACTTCCGGAGGTTTACCATCTCCGAACGTTTCCAAAAAGCATGACTCAAACTTGTCCCAAGACACGATAGTATGGGGTTGTTGGGCAAAGTACCAAGTGGAGGCATTACCCTCAAAAGTATAAGGGAACAACCTACAGACAACGTCTTCATGTTCAACATTGCGGAGTCTAATGGCTAACATAAATTTTTTGATATGATCTTCAGCTATCTGTTTTGAATCGGGATCAAACTTGGGAAGCCATTTCTCTGGGTGTTTAGGTAAAGGGTGCTGGGCTCCAGGTACAGCTACAACATCTTGGTCCAACCAGGGTCTAGCAGGGTTGTTCTGATTTTCCATAGGGGTCGTGGGTGTGGAAGGCTGAGAAGGTGAATTGCCTTCATCAGAAGAGGAATCTCCTCCAGAAGAGGCAGGAGATGAGGGAGGTGGTGAAGGAGGTATTCCAAATCCTCCTGCAGCAGGATTTGTGATTGGATCTGTAGGATTCACAGTGAGGTTAGTGTCACCTAATTGTTCTCTGATATCAGAGAAATCCAAAGGTTGACCCCACGAATGGTTTGGTTGCCTAAGACAAGCTAAGGAACTATGTGTTTTGATAAGAGATTGACGAACAATCTCTTGGATGTCACCACCTGTAGGATTAGGGGTTGTTGGCTCAACTGTGATCTGTGGATCGTCGGTTGAAGTAGTTGTTGTTTGAAGGGGAATATTATCGTGTGAATGGCTTCTGGTCACTATAGGTGATCGGTTGGGGGGGGGAGGAGTCTTGCGACCGCCTTGTGCCATTAATTAATTTCAGGCCCTCCTTCTAGTGCCATTTGTTGATGGGCGAAATTGACCGTCCGTCAACTGAGAGAGTGGAACCGGTCCGGGGTTGTCTAATAACCCAAGCCATTTGGAATGAACCACCCTAACGGGTTTAGCGGCTTCGTTAGCCGATCTAAGGTCCTAGGAAAACCAAAGATAAAACTAATCTAAATAAAACTAAACAAACTAAACTAAAACTAAATAAAACAAATTAACTAAAACTAAATACAAGAGACTAAACTAACTAACAATAAATAAAACAAACTATTACTAACTAATCTAATTAAAACTAACTACTAAACAAACTAACTAATCTACTATTTACTAACTATTAACTAATACTATGCTAATTACTATCAGAAATATAACTTATTTACAAAATATACTATATTCACAAAATACAGATTTAAATAAAACCTAAAAACCTCATTTGCAATCTGCCCTAAGACAGAGAAAAGGCATTTCTTTTTTATTTTATAATTTTATAAACAAGAAACAAAACTTACTGAAATTAAAAAATCTAATATACTAACTCTACACATATATCTAACTAAACTACTAATAAATATACTAAACAAACAAGTGACAAACTGACCTGGAAACGCTCCAATTTTGCCCTATGTATGATGACTTCGAAGCTGGTCGGAGGAAGGAAACTCGCACCGGTTGATCCAGAAGCCTTTAGTAAACGATAGGCTGCAATGCTCTTTGAGTTTATTTACAGGACAAACAAGACATAAAAAATCATAACAATTATATAATTTATAAATTTCTGCAATAAGGAAAACCTGTTATGCAAAAACTTATACTTAATAATTCAACTTATGAAGAAGATAAATCTGTCATTCACAAACTGAATCAAACTACTGCTATGTTTTTTATACACTAGGGGAAATCATATATGGATTAAAGTGATTAAATCATATCGTTTGCACAAGATTAAGATAGCTAAAGTAGTCATTAACCAAATGCAAATTGATATACAAGAACAAGAAACAAAATATTGATATAATGAAAAGCTAAAGCTGTAGCAGAATATCAAATTATGTCTCAGTCTATATTAAAATTCCATATACTTGTTCTCCCACGAATGAGGATCATGTTCTTACAAAAATAATAAGTATATATAAGTCTTTCCACAGGGTAAAACCTCCCTGTGGCAGTTTAAACTGTTTTACAAAAATCTGGGAAGATCTCCCAATATCAACTAAACTAAGAAATTAAAATGCAAGAAAATATCTCAAATATCGTCTAACTGCTTCATCAAACTCAATGCAATTTCGAATTCACCTGAAATGGAGAAAAAATAACAAATTAGAGAGATATTTTATTAATAAAACAATAAAAATTTAATTCTACAGACTTAGCTACAGAATCATCTGATTTTGTAGCTAGTCTAAAATAATATACAGAATCAGAATTGAAATCAAATCAAATCTTTTAAAAGAATTAAATTCAATTATCTTCCAATGATTACTTGAAAACGAATCAAAATTATTTTATCATTCAACATTAAACAAGATCAAAATGATTCAATCAAAAACAGAGATAGGAATACTTTGTTCTTCTGTTACCACAAAATCGGGTAAATGAGTCATAATCGAACAGCAATAAGATTGTTTCATATCCAATTGAAAAACATATCGAATGTGATTGTTAAACAATAGATACAATCTGATCCAACAAAACCACTTTCCATTCGTTATAGTTGTAACGATATAGCAAAAGATTCATGTTGTTTAATCGAATACAAAGATAGAAAGATTGTTTCGATTATGGGTAAATGAAATCATACGTAACAGCATCAATCAAACAAAATTTGTCATAAATTTTGATCGTTGATCCTTGCTCAGTCAACAGACAGGATCCATTAATTGTGATCACAATCATAATAGAATCGACAATGTGATAATCGGTTATTGCAAACTGGGCAAATAAACTTGATTGGTATTGAACGAAATTATTAATTTCAAACAAAACATGGCTGAGTTTAATATAGAAACAAATCGTGAATCCAGATATAGCCAATCGTGTTCTACAAATCAAATTCAAACAGAATATCCATTGCAATTACAAATGCAATTGATAACATGGTCGAGCTAACAATACTTCAATTAATGCGAATTAACCGGCTGGGGTTCAGCATAATCGTTATGAATTGAATCTATTCATGATTTGGGTGTGTTTGTACAGAGTCACATTGGAAACGATCCGAGTTGAATTCCTGTTCTTTGAAATTCATATGGCACAACAAACAGTAACAGTTAACCTCATCAAAATCGTTGCCAATCATAGTGTATGCATTATAACGAAATCGAAACGAAATGTGATCATTTTCTAAATTGAATATGAGGAACAATTCATGTCTTGAATAGATACAAACAAATTCGATTGACAGCAGAGAATCCATTTTAACTCAATCAAACAAATCAAATCCACACCAAGATCAATCAAATCGATGAAAATCTAATAGAAGCTAAACTGGGAATGATTGAAAAAACGAAATTCCATCTAGTCAAAGCAAAGCTATATATAGAATGCATGCAATGTAATAGAGCAAATCAATGTTGTGAACAGAGCTATCTAAAACCAAAATCAAATTGTTATATAAACCTAGATTATTTACAAAAATGATTGATATTAAACATACCTGTGTGATGACGAGGCTATTCAATTACGCCAGCTTGGAATTTACAATAGTCGTGGTTGATTCCACATTTTTAAACAAGATGGAGCCGGTCGTCTTTTGTTTCTTATCTGTCGCTTGTAGCTTGGCCTTTTGACTGGTTAGGGTTGCAATCTGGTCCTCCAAAGATTGAATCTTTGACTGGAGAATCGGAACATCATTATAGTATCGCTCTAACCATGCATTGCATTGATCACAGGGTGACACTGTAGGTTTAGACAGAGTAGGGGAGGATTTGGGCATATGATCGAGGGTTTCACAAGGAAACTTAATTCCTGGGTAGTTAGGGTCGTCCTGTAGGCAGGGGGGTAGGTTTGACACAAAGTCATATGGAGGTTCGGGACACAGACCTTGCGAATAGGGGTATTCGCTAGCCAAGAAACGCTCCACTTCCGAATCGAAGTCCTCACTTAACACGATAGGGTTTGGTTCGACAGGAGGTTTTGGATTATTTCTTGCCATTCATGAAATCAAACGAGCATTCCTTTTCCCTTTAGCATTCGCAGTAAGGTTGGCTTTGGGTTTCTTGCTCATAGGCTTTACAGTCTCAGCGTTCTTAGTCATAGTGTGGGGTAAGTTGATAGGAGGGTCGGTCGAGGGTTTAGGTAATAGGATATGGTAGGGTACTGGGGGTATAACCTTGACCTCACTCACCACAGGTTTGTCAACCTGGGGAGGGTTTGGATCCTCGAAACCATTCCGAGCAATGAAATTGCTCCAACAATCCCCGTGCAGACTCAAATGACAGACAACAATAAGCTTAACCAGCCCATAATGAAAAAGACTACTGTTAGCCTGGTGTCTTTTGTACTTCTTTGACATTTTAAACAGGCTTTGATGCAAATAATAGGGCATATTGAGCTGATATCCCATAAAAACCATAAGCAAACGCAGGTGGTGTAGGAACACAAACCCGTATCGACCCTCACAGGTGATAAACTGTTTGATTATCATCAATAAATCGTGCCAACGTTGTTTAAGCATGGTTACTGGCATACCTCTATCACAGGAGGTGATTTTGCATGACTGGAAGAGCAGTGTCCATGGGACCTCCTTGACTTTGCAATTCTTGGACCATCGTTGTCCAGTGACAGGTAAACCCATAGCAAGACTGATAAACTATTCATCAATTTCCAATTGTATATCGCCGACCTTGGCTCAATAGCCATCGAAGGTCATGGAAAACTGTCGATCCACGCAAAGGTTAAAACCATCGAAACGTTCCATGAAGGTAAGCCACCCACTGTCTGACAAATCTTGGCGGGCATTGTCAAACATCAATAGGGCCTGTTTTCCATTGGGTTCAACTCGCATGACTGGTGCCATGGAGTTGAATGCATGGTAAGGAAGGGTTCGAACACATAGTAACAGAGCTATCCGAACCAACAGCAATGAATCGAGCCAAAAGGGGTCAGCATTAACGCAAGCATGTGAAGGTGGTGGAGTCATTCACTGCCATGCATGATAGTTAAGGCAAAGTACAACCGTCGATTTACACATCTGTTCAAACAATCATAGCATAGCTCAAAAACCATATCGTTTGGCCAACCAAAGAATCAAATGGTGAGTGTTATGCCAACGCGCCAAATCAACTATAGTTTTAAAACCATCGACATCCAACGTGAAACCA
>ML777551.1:641982-671061 GCA_009831015.1 Picea engelmannii
ATACAAACATTACACAGAGATTTTTCCCCTGGAAACCCAAATCGGGAAAACCAACATATTCTATATTCATTCATTGTGATACATTGTTTACAATACAATATACATATAGGATCCAGCGACATCCAAAACCCTAACCCAATGACTTGAACTAGTCAACAACCCTAATTCCTTAACCGGAAATAGAAAATCATTGGCAAAGAAACCATGTGTCGAAAAACCACCTAAATATGTGACACGTTTCCTAAGGAAGAAAAACATTTCTCGGGGGCGCTGCCCCCGAACCCCCACGTGAGGGGAATTCACCCCCCTATGCGCTCGATGCAATGCACAGACACTACTACTCGTGCAAACAATATAACACATACCCAACATGTGGAAGAATGAAGGTGTCTGCATGCGGCTGTTGAGGTACATGCGAGACACTTTCCTCGAATTGGACACTTCGCTCAATGATGAGTTGGTTCAAGGAAAGATCAATAAGTCTATATCCCTTCACACCGTCAAGGTATCCAACAAAAATACACTCAGTGCTCTGTGCATCAAGTGCCTTCCTCTTTTCAGAGGGAATCCAGGCCCATGCACATGAACCGAAAATACGAAACTGGGTCACGTACGATTTGAGGCCGCTCCAAGCCTCGTAGGGGGTCTTATCCTTGAAAAATCTATGGGAAGATATGTTTTGGATGTATGTTGCACAATTAAGTGCTTCAGCCCATAGTCTCTGTGGTAGTGACTTTGCATGTAGCATGCAAGATGCCATCTCTTTTAGAGATATGTTTTTCCACTCAGCAACTCCGTTTTGTTGTGGAATATAGGGAACTGTGTGTTGCAACTGAATCCCTGCCTCATAAAAAATATTATGGATCTCATGATTGACATACTCTCCTCCGTTATTAGTTCATAGGAATTTGATTTTCTTTCCGGACTGTGTCTCAACTAGGGCTTTGAAATCTTTGAGGTGTTGAAAGACCTCAGATTTTTTTTTCTGAGAAAGTAAATCCATGTGAAATGTGAGAAATCATCAAAAAAAATGAGAACAAGTCTTGCTTTGCTGATATATGGATGTGGGAAAGGACCCATGAGGTCACTATGGATCAGATCTAACGGCGCAGAATCGCTCTGAGACTTTCCTTTGTCAAATTTCTCTTGAGGGTGTTTTCCAAGAACACATCCCTCACATACTGCCTTGGAGAAATGGATGTCTAGTAGACCATCAACCAATATTTTCTTTCTAATTTGTTGCATATATCTGAAATTCAAACTTCCAAACCTTTCGTGCCATATCCTTCTACTTTCATCAGCATGGGTAAGCAGTAAAGCAGAATCTGGTTTAATAAACTCAGAAAATGTATACAATCTATATTGATGATTTACCTCGTCGGTAGCAACCCTGGAGTTGGTTTGCATATCATAGATGTCCATGGAATTTGGTGTGAATACGAATTTATTTCCGGTGCCAGAATTCATCATCTGATACATGAAGAGAAGGTTGACGAAAAGTTTGGGAATGTGCAACACATTCCCGAAGCTTCTGTTGGTGAGTTCAATCCTTCCTTTGTCAGTGACTTCAACTAGAGAGTTGTCCCCCATCATAATGGGAGGACCTTTTCATGCATCCAAAGAAGAATAGACTGCTTCAGTGACAGCCATGTGATGTGATGCTCTTGAATCTACAATCCAAGCATTGGGAGAGGAGTTGATGGCAATCAAGGCATGGCTAGAATTGCCTTTCTTGAGATTCTGATGTTTTGTCTTCTTCTTCTTGGCACCCTCGGGGATGCGATCTCCAAGGTTGTTTTGATGAAGTATTTGAGACATCAAATCTTTTTTTTTTTCATGCATGTGAATTCTGGATGGAATCCTTTGTGACAGTACGTGCATTTCTCCCCTTTTCTTCCCTTTCCACCTTTGGATCTGGAGGCATCGGTGAAGGGTTTTGAGTACCCTTCTTTCTTTGGATGTGCATGAAATTTCCTTGTGTATTTATCTTTATATTTATTATATTGAAGGCTTCCATATTGCACAGTAAGTGCATGTGCCTTTCGGCCTTTGATTTTTCCCATGTTGATGAGCTTGGTTTTCTCTTGTGTCTGGGATTCGATAAAGTCCTCAAGAGAAGGCATCTTCCAAGTGGCTCAGGAGGTGAATCTGACTGAATGGAACGTGGACACAAACATAGAGAATTCAGGAACAAGTTTGGAGAGAACAGTGAGAACCATTTGTTTCTCCTCCTTAGATTTATCAACCTCGCAAGCCTTGAGTTGGGACACTAAATCCTTGAATTTTGTAAAGAAATCTTCGATATTGTCGAAGATTTTTGGATCCAATGTGAGCAATTCCACCTCCAACATGCATCCCCTCATCTCATATTTTTTTCCAAATATCCCTTCCAAGGTGGTCCAAGCTTCATTGGGAGTCTTATAGGAAGATATGTGAAAAAGGAGATCGGGAGAAATAAGACTGCAAATTGTTATGAATGCTTCATCCATTCAATTTAAATACTTGGATTTTTCTATGGCTAATGTCGGTTTTGTGTCTATATTCAAGGTTAACCTTTACAATCCTTTGGTTCAAAGATGTTTGACTATTTTCTCCTTCCATGCAAAGTAGTTGTAAGGTGTAAGAATGAATTCTTTTGGGAAATCCATCTTTCCGCTATCTTCAATATTTTGTACCTGCAACAACATTTGGTGTAGCTTTTGCTTAGCAGTCCATCGGCTTTGATACCATGTGAATGTGTTGAACCTGCATAGAATATATCTAGCTAGAAAATACTACACACATTTGCAGAGATAAATTGAGAAAGAAGAAGAAGGAGAGAAAGAATGGAAGAACTCTCATTAACCGTAATGAATAATGAATAATTTACACATGATATACTCTGTATAACTCAATAAATGTGCACTTGAGGAGAACCAATGCACCATAGTGGTGGTCTAGAGTGATCTGGACACACACAAATAGTTACAGGAGCAAACTTCCACCGAGTCTAGTCTCTCAGGTAGTTACGGGAGTGAACTGCCACCTAGCTGAGTTAACTAGTCAACCGGTCTTTAGTTAACTTACTGAACAGAATGTAGTGAGGAGTAAATCAAGGAATATAGGGTAATGTACCAGTATGGTGATGATCCCAAGGCAAGTGTGCATTATCATGGTGATGATCCCAATGTTTCATGGTGACAAAACCAATGCAACATCTAGACTCAACTCAACTAGTCAAACTGAAGTGTCAACTGAAGAGAATATTCTCTAGGTGGAATATTCTCCCCTAAAATATAGGAGATTGGATAATGACTAATAAACAAGGAAAAACCTTAGGAAAAATAAATCGTAGGTGTGTGTGAGGTAACTCCAACATATATATCCCCTTGGTCTAGTATACAGTTTGATTTCCTTCGATCTGTAGGATGTTATGACTCCATGCCCAATGGAATGCCTCTGTAGACATTTTTCTGCCCTCTCCCTTTCTTTCCCAGTCTTGTTTATCCACCTACTGAAGCCAATTCAATCCATTTATATTTGGATGGGTACTAGGATTACACCTATTGCAGTCTAGGTGTGACTTCTAGTTCTAACATTATTGGCGTCGTTGTCGAGGACGAAAATGAAGGAATCGTCCCTCGGAGAATGACATAGAAAATATCGAGTCTTTGATTGTGAAAAAGGTATGGTCACATAATAGAGACTCCAGCATTTACCTGGTGACTCCACTCCATGAAGAAAGAACGTATTGACAACTTCACTAATTCAGGACGAAAATGGCAATGGATGTTATCCTTACTCGGAGGTATGCATTTTGTGATTTCTCAAACATAGTTGGTTTTCCACATCCTGTACATACTATAACTGAATGGGATGACTATCTTCCCAGATTCATAGGAAGCAAGTATGATCATCCCGGTGAGCACTTATTAAATTTTCATAGATGCATGCTTGAACATGATTTTGTTCATGAGGATGCCTTAATCAATATGTTCATATTTTCTTTAGAAGAATATTCTCGTGAATGGTGTCAATCCCTCCCCAATTATAGCACTCATACTTTGAAGGAGTTTCATATTGTTTTTCATCATCATTACAAAATTTTTTATCCAAATGATATTATTTTTGAAAACTATTGTAAAGAATTTGAACCCTACATCCAACATTCAATTAGTATTCCTTCTAGTTATAAGGATGTTGGTGATAGCAACACTATAGACACATGTGTCCTTGGTTCGAATGTCTCTAGTAGTTTTGACTATGATATAGAGGCTACACTAAATTATGATAAAGATCAAGTTTTTGATATGCATTGTTGGCCCTTGACCAGGTTTTGAGAAAATGTTGGTCATGTTTGACCATTTTTGGGACTTCGATGGGTTGGTCGAAGACGAAGTGCCCAGGAGAAATAGATATCACGGGATCTCGCCAATTTTGCAAGATTTTTTTGGATTAAGGGTTTGTGTAACGGGTATGGGATGTCGGCCCATGGGTTTACCCATGCTTAGGCCCCTTTTTTTAATGTATAAATAAGTGGCTAAGAATGTAAGAAGTAGGATGGTTGAGTGAGTAGTGACTAGTCATTATTCAACTTAGTGCCTGGATAGTTGGCTTTGTGCATGGATGTGTTGAGACTTGCAAAGCTAAGTGCAAGTGTTTTGTAAGTGCTTGGTACGAATCAGTTGTGTAAGGATTTGTGCTTTGATCTAATCCAGGGAAGGAGGATCTAGCGGGGTGCACGTAGATCTCCTATCCTTTGCGGAGTTGGATCTGTGGCTTGGTGCATGTAAGAAGATTGAAGAGAGTAATAAAGAAGAAGAAGAGTTGGTGGACGTAGCCCCACACTGGGGTGAACCACGTATATCCTATGTTATTGTGCTTTGTGCAATGTTATTCATGGTGTTTATGTATTTATTTTCTTAATATTGATGCATGATAGGTAGATCCATTGATGCTTAGTGCTTTATATATGAATGAATGTTAGGTCTTCTCTGATGCTATGTGATAAATGGTTATATGTGTTTAAGCTTGATTACTACTGCGCTAATATATAATAAGGGTTTAAATTGCGATGTGAATAAGGGTTAAAGACTAATGAATGTTATTGGCTAAGTGCTCTATTAAGTATTGTGATCACATATATGTGTCCTAGCTAGGTTGTAGACACTTGAGTCCTGCAACCCCCCTTGCCTCTACCTCGGGTGAGACTTCATCTGCTTCGCAGGTGTTGCTGAAAGGGCTGGTAGTTAGGGTTTTGTTGGTGTGATTTTGAAGCGTTGAACCCTAGGTTTGCCTCTGTGCCAACAAATGGTTCCATTGTCGAGACCTAAAATTGTGATTGTTGGGAACTAAAGAAAAGAAAAATTTATGTGCGTAGATATGTTGTTGTAGAGCACAGTATTCTACTTGACTTGCAAAGCTCTATGCTAAAAGAGAAGCCCGATCTGAAGAAAAGAGGTAAGATCTTAAAGCTTTGTGCTTTGGTAAAGGTAAGATAAGTGGAAAATTTCGCTTCGAAAGTATGGATCTAGGTATGTTTGACAGATTTTGTCCTATTCTGGAAACTAGGGCATAACTAGAAGAAAGAAGATTTGATTTGAATAAATTTGATAGAGTTAGTGAAAGATATGTTATTCCTATGCATAGAAAGAATTTTTGGACTAACAAGTGGATACAGGATCCTAGAAATAATTTTTTGTAGGTCCATCACTATGATCCCAGTGCGCAGTATAGAAAAGGTTGGGGATCATTTAAAAGAAAGAGAGGATTGACACTATGTTATAGCTACAGAAGACCGAGACATCTTGCTAAGGAATGCCCTAGTGTGGGTCCTACTTGTCTTTATTGTAAAGTCGTTGATCATGAGGTTTTGGATTACCCTAGAATGATTGCTAAAGTTGAAAAGATGAACATGAGACAAGAAAACCATGAAGAAGGTCAAGAAACTTAGGATATGATAGAAAACCAGAGAGAATCAGAATCTATGTTATTATAGCTGAAAGAAACCTTGAATGATCACAGAGACATCAGTTTACCAGAGATCTTAAAAGAAAAGTAGTGCATAGAAACAAGAATAGGAGACTTTGACATACTGTGTATTAGATGAGGAAACATAGGTGAATCTTATGCCAGAGAGTACTTGGGAAATTTTGGGAAAGCCTACTATGATTCCTTCATTGGGAAGGATATGATTGTTTAAAGGAAAGATGATAACCCTATGTGGAAGACTTACTCATGTACCTATGATATCCCATGGAGCATCGACTGAAGAATAATTTGAGGTCATTATGTTTGTTGAGAACATCACCCCTTTTGCACTTTTGTTAGGGAAGACCTGGAATGAGAAAGATCAGATCCGAAGAAAAGAAGAGGAGGTATCCACATAACAGAAAAAGAAAGAATTAAGGGATTTCATGGCTAGGAGAATAGGGCGATTAATAGAAGAACAAGAGGATAAGTCGAAGCAACTGAGGGCCAGAGACTTAGCTGTCGAAGTTGAAAGAATGCAGGAATGCTTGACAAAACTGCCCATGCAGGAAAGAAGTGCATCTACCCCGGGAATAGTAAGAGAAGACGTATTACTCATGAACCCTTTGAAAGACTCTCAGTAGGGCGAAGTTACTATGCTAAGGGAAGATAAGAATGAGAATGGGAAGAGGAATCCAAAAACTCAGATCACAGGAAAGAATACCAGAAAGCTCAGTAAGAAGAAAGAAAAATTAGAAAAACTACAGGGAGTTCCAGTGAAGACTTCGCAGAAGGCAGGCTTGCAAAAATTGAACATCATAGGAATAGCAGAACAACGCAAAATGGCACTTCACCATGATGAAGCTATATGACCATTGGAGGTGTCCCAACCATTAGAATGACACTCTCGAATGGTTAGAAACACAGTTATTTCTGGAAAGATCACCATTGGACCATTGAGACCGCGCCATAACGGATGGAATGAGGTATTCCTACCCGTTGGAGGAATTTGTTATGACGTTGTCTATTTATTCCATTAAATGTCATACCAGGACCACTTTTTCAAACTAAGATATTCGAACTAATAGAGAAGTGATTTCTTACCGCGCTGTGTTGTCTAGACCTCGCCATTGATTACCTTGAGTATCTGTTCACCTACCCGAGTTATTTGACCACGAGCGTGTATGTCGGGAGAACGCAGCGCAGTAGAGAAGTCTATGGAGGAGATCTTAATAGACCTTATGGATGATAAATTCCTGTCAACAGGAATACAAGCCTCATCGATGGGCGGTTTGCAAGAATCCCCCTCGACTGGACATCGATCTGGGCCATCCCAAACCGCGATGAAGAAGAGAAGAAAGCACTGCGACGATCTAGAGAACGCAAAGAAGATCCCATCGGTCCTACCCGACTACATCCCGCCTTTGGCTAGAACGATTATTCGTGATAGTGTCCCAAGAGATTTTGAGTACACACTCATCACTGTGTACCTCCCAAAAGGGATACGTGCAGTAGGACCGCAGTTGGGACTAATCCCAGCTCTTAAGATAAGTGATTTTAACCTCGGCGATAGGAAGAATTATGGACTTCTCGCACCGCACAGATACCTAACAAAGACGACTGGGAAAAATCCTAAGATAGTTCCCCAGCCGTGGATCAAGGATATCGTGAGGTCAACTATCTTAAATGTGATGAAGATCCCACACTTTGACAGACATCAGGAGGTTAACGCGTGCGTTAAACTCCTCTTGTCATGCTTCCTTGGTGGGCACATGTGATTGGATAGGCGCATCACTGTGGATCTGGCATTGATCCACCTCATTACTAGACTAAGCATGCAAGGACCAGACCCTCAACAATTCTACCCAGGGTGTTGAAATAATTTAACTGCAAAGCATATTCTAATTATTATTGTGGAATTATTCATTAGATCAATCCCCATTGTGGATTGATCATGTCGGCTATTGTAAAGGACCAAATCCCCTTTTGCGGATTGGTCAAAATATAATTGTAATAGGAAGAATAAGAAGTCGGCCCCAGAATATATTAAAGGTGGTTATAACCACCCAGATTGAGAAGTTGGCCCTGCCAGTGAAGAGACACTTCCACACGTGCCAAAATTGTATAAATAAGGAGACTAGCACCTCACTTAGACACACACTCACTTGTTCATTGAGAGACAAGTTTCGGAGCTGCATTTGGAGAAGAGAGAGAGAGAGAGAGAGGCGCATTCTTGGGAGAGGAATTTTTGTATTTGTTTGAGTTATCTCTTGGCATTGTATTGGCTATCTATAATAAGGAAGTTATGTTGGGTTTTCTCCCCCATGAGGGTTTCCCAAAATAAATGATGTGTCTCTTGTGATTGTGTATTTCTCAGTGAACCTATCATATGCTATTGTTATGTATTGAAATGCAAAGAACTCTAATAATAGCTTAAACCTTAACATGGTATCATAGCTAAGCTGAAGAGAGCATCTTTCACAAGAGAAAGTGAAAAATGTCACTGTTGTCGTACATGCAAATTAGGGTTTTTTGTTGGTGAGGTATTTCAGCCCTAAAACAATCTAGAAAAGTGCACCCTTCCTAAAGGATAACTTTGGCATCCTCAGCACAACTTTTCACCAACAAAGTGAAAAGTTGTATTTCAGCATATCTCCTGGAAAGTGAAACCCTAGTTTCACAAATTACCAAAAGTACCAGAAAACCAGAGTACTAGAAGTACCAGAGTACCAGAGGTATCAGAAAACCAAAAGCACCAGTCCAGAAATCCGCAAATCAAGTTTGGAGGGGTAAAAGTTGGATTTTCATAAATCTGACTGCACCAACTTACTCGCCTCAGCTCAACGCATCTATCCCCTGGATCATAATTTCAAAATTTGAAGTTTGAAAAATTAGGGTTTCCTCATAAAACCCTAAGTTACAGTTGCAGTTGCAGTCTCAGGACCAGTTGCAATATCAGTTGCAGTTGCAGTCACCCTTGAAGTTCTTAAGAGTTGGTGATCATTACCACTGCTACCAGATGGTGCCTCTACCTGCAAATGTCATTAGAGGTATGTACTCACACATGTTTAAACGGTTAAGCTTTAAAGGATATTTGCAGGAGAAGGGATCTCTTGCCATAGATTCAGAAGGATCTCAAGATCCAACACTTTCAGAGGAATAATGCAACCCAGGTGTGATTCTGATATGCATCTATTTGTTATGACATTATTTTGATCAGTGTTGCATGTTGTAGCCATGACCATCATTCTAACCTTTGATCAAAATCTGAGTCAAGGTATTAGATGGATTAAAGTAGAGATCATAGATTTTATTCTCTAACCTAAAATTCTGTCAAGAGAGCATATTGTCCTAGTACAAAAGACAGGTTGAAGAAAACACTTGTCATATTGAATGAAGGATACTTGGAAGAAAAGAAAGCACTCATTCTTGAGGGCAAGGCTCCAGGTCCCAGGAGAAACCTCGTGTGTTAGTTCCATGTTGCCATGGAGGAATGTTTGATCACAACACTATGAGAGTGTTGAGATCATTTCATATTGTATTCCTTACCTTTAATCTTTGCTTCAAACAAGTTACAAGTGATAGCTCTAAAGGAGCTATTGTGATGATTGTTGATGCTATTGCTTTATATTATCAAAAGGATATTACTCTTGCGTTATGTTTTGTTGACCTTGTTCCAGGTCATAGGTAATAACCCTGAGGAAGCTATAGTGAAGGTTGCAGAAGGCAACGTACTAAAGGAGAAACCTTGAAAGAAGCAATCATCATTGGAAAAGAAGAAAGTGGCTTGTATAAGCTAAAGGGTCACTCAGAAGTTGCCATGACCCACGCCATTGAGAATCCATGTGAACTTTGGCATAGAAGATTAGCCCACATCAACTACAAGGCGCTACCATATGTATGCAAAGCTATCACAAGTCTACCATAACTCAAGGTTGACCATGAAGGCGTGTGCTATGGATGTGCACAAGGGAAGAACATCAAGAACCCTTTTCCAAAGAGAAACAGCAAAGCAAAAGGAGTCCTAGAACTCATTCATTCATATGTGTGTGGCCCAATGCCATCGTCCTCCATTAGTAGGTATGTATACTATGTATCATTTATTGATGATTATTCTCGTAAGACCTGGGTGTATTTCTTAAAATCTAAAGATGAAGTGTTCTATAAATTCAAGGAATTCAAAACCCTGATAGAGAATCTTTCTAAAAGAAAGATCAAGATACTCAGGTTAGATAATGGAGGAGAATACACCTCAAAAGAGTTTGTGAGCTTCTACAAACATGTTGGGATCAAGAGGGAGCTCACCACTCCCTACAATCCTCAACAAAACGGTGTAGCTGAAAGAAAGAATAGAACGATAATGGAAGTTGTGAAGACCATGATCCATGATCAAGATCTTCCAATGTGATTATGGGCAGAAGCATCAATGACAACCGTATATGTGGAAAACCGTTTGTCCCATAGGGCACTTGGGTTCAAGACCCTGGAAGAGATGTTCACCGGAAAGAAACCAGAGGTAAGCCATCTCAAAATATTTGGTTGCCCAGTATTTATACATATTCCGAAAGAGAAGAGAAACAAGCTGGAACCCTTAGGAAAGAAGGGAATATTTGTGGGATACTGTGAGGTCTCCAAGGCCTTCAGGATTTATATACCAGGTCACCATCACATTGAAATGAGCAGGGATGTGACCTTTGATGAAGATGCAGTGCTCAAGAAATCAAGAAGATGTCATCTTGAATAAGTATATGAAGAGGAACCCATAATCCCCAGAGTTGCAGAATCAATGAGGGAGGTTCCCAGAGCTATAGAAATAGGGAGGGAAGTCGTAACTTCCCCTAATGAAGAAATTCTAGAATATCATGACATGGTATAATTTCAAGAACCTCCTCAGATGACGATCTCCCATAAAAGAAATCCTGCTTGGGCAAGCGAGCTTATTCAAGATGGAGAGAAGTATGGTGTTCCCGAAGGAACCACGAGACAGGTGAAGAGACCTAAGCCATTCTCCAGTTATATGGCTTTGATGTGTGATCTCCTAGAGAAAGAGCCTACTTTCTTTGAAGAGGCCATTCAGAAGAAAGAATGGGCATATGCCATGACAGAAGAATACCAATCCATAATAAAGAACGATGTATGGGAAATAGTTCCCAGACCGAAAAGAAAGGATGTGGTATCTTCCAAATGGCTCTTCAAAATAAAACATGTTGCCGATGGAAGTATTGAGAAGTATAAAGCAATATTTGTCGCTTGTGGCTTTTCTCAAAAGAAAGGCATTGACTATGAAGAGACATTCGCTCCTGTCGCTAGATACACTTCGATCAGAACCATCATAGCCCTTGCAGCTAAGATGAAGTGGAAGTTACACCAGATGGACGTAAAGACAACTTTCCTAAATTGTGTCATCGAAGAATAAGTGTATATAGAGAAACCTCAAGGATTTGAAGTTGAAAACAGGAAGTTTCATGTCTGCAAGATGAAGAAGGCTCTGTACGGATTGAAGCAAGCTCCTAAAGCTTGGTATGGAAGGATAAACAATTTCCTAACGAGCTTGGGATTTACCAAGAGTAAAGCAGATTCTAACCTCTACTTCAAGGTTATGAATGATGAGCCAGTGATATTATTGTTGTATGTGTATGACTTATTCTTAACTGGAGAAGAAAAGCTCATCACTGAATGTAAGAAGAGGCTCGCCTCAGAATTTGAGATGAAAGACCTTGGCCTAATGCATTATTTCTTAGGTCTTGAGGTATGGCAGAGTCCAGAGAGGATCTTCCTTAACCAAGGGAAGTATGCAATCGAAATACTGAAGAGATTCGACATGTTAGAGTGCAAGTCCATGAATACACCCATGGAAACGAAGTTGAAGCTACTAGTCGACACTTCGTCAGAATTGATTGATGCCACGCTGTATAGACAGATCATTAGATCATTGATGTACCTGACGAACACCAGACCAGATATTTGTTTTTCCGTGAACACTTTGAGTCAGTTTCTGGTTGAACCCGGACATGTTCACTTAGTTGCTGCAAAACATGTGATGAGGTACCTTAAAGGTACATTAGATTGTGGTCTCAGTTATGATGGAGATCGTGATTTCACATTGAGTGGGTACACTAATTCATATTGGGTTGGAAGTGTCTCTGATAGGAAGAACACTTCAGGATGTTGTTTCAGTTTGGGATCAGCCATGATCTCATGGCAAAGTAGGAAGCAATCTAGCATTTCTCTCAGTACAACGGAAGAAGAATACATTACTGCGTGTTCTTCCAACTGCGAAGCTATATGGCTTCATAAGTTGTTGACCAGTCTATTTGACCTAGAGATGGAAGAAACCACAATCCTATGTGACAACCAGAGCTGCATAAAGATGACAGAGAATCTTGTATTCCATGATAAGTCGAAGCACATAGAGATTCGATATCATTACATCCGTGACATGGTGCAGAGAGGAGCCATAAAGCTCCAGTACATTAGCACGGATGAACATGTTGTCGATGTGTTGACCAAGCCTCTATCTCATGTAAAGTTTGAGAACTTTCGAGATAAGCTTGGTAGAGTCCGAAAGGAACTTCCTCGAAAGGGGGAGTAGTGTTTTGATGAGATATATCTAGTACTGCGCTTCCATATTAATCATTGTGACGTAAAGCTAGACTAGTTGTTGTGATGAGATACATCTAGTACTACGCTTCCAACTTAACCGTTGTGACGTAAAGCCAGACTAGTTGTTGTGATGATATGTGCCTAGTATTGTGCTTCCATATTAACTGTTGTGACATAAATCCAGATTAGTTGTTGTGATGAGATGTGCCTAGTACTATGCTTCCAGCCTAACCGTTGTGACGTAAAGCAAGCCTAGTTGTTATGTTGAGATATGTCTAGCACTGTGCTTCCAGCTTAATTGTTGTGACGTAAAGCCAATCTAGTATATTTCTTCCATATTTATAGCTGTGATGAAAAGCAAGATGAGTATTGTGCTTCCATCTTTATTACTGTGACGAAAATCAAGACAAGTACTGTGCTTCCAACTTGATAGTTGTGACGTAAAGCCAATCTAGTATTTTGCTTCCAGCTTAATTGCTGTGACAAAAATCAAGATGATTATTGTGCTTCCAGCTTGATAGCTGTGACGTAAAGCCAGTCTAGTATTGTGATGATGAGCCAGCCTTGTGCTATGATGATGTGACCAGCCTCGTGCTGTGGTGATGATGTATTAGTTTTATACTAATCCATATTGATGCAGATGATGATTTCATTCCTCTGAGAATGACGATGTTGTCGATGAGAAAACTTCTGATGATTTATAGATACGCCAGTCAATATTCCAAGATGATATTGATGATGATGTTCTCTCACCCACCTGATGCTATTGATGATGATGTCCTCTCTCTCGCCTGATGTTGTCGAAGAATACCCTTCTTGTTAAGGGGGAGTGTTGAAATAATGTAACTGCAAAGTGTATTCTAGTTATTGTTGTGGAATTATTCATTAGATCAATCCCCATTGTGGATTGATCATGTCGGATATTGTAAAGGACCAAATCCCCTTTTGCAGATTGGTCAAAATATAATTGTAATAGGAAGAATAAGAAGTCGGCCCCAGAATATATTAAAGGTGGTTATAAGCACCCAGATTGAGAAGTCGACCCTGCCAGTGAAGAGACACTTCCACACGTGCCAGAATTGTATAAATAAGGAGGCTAGCGCCTCACTTAGACACACACTCACTTGTTCATCGAGAGACAAGTTTCAGAGCTGCAATTGGAGAAGAGAGAGAGAGAGAGAGAGGTGCATTCTTGGGAGAGGACTTTATGTATTTGTTTGAGTTATCTCTTGGCATTGTATTGGCTATCTATAATAAGGAAGTTTTGTTGGGTTTTCTCCCCCAAGAGGGTTTCCCAGGATAAATGATGTGTCTCTTGTGATTGTGTATTTCTCAGTGATCCTATCTTATGCTATTATTATCTATCGAAATGCAAAGAACTCTAATAATAGCTTAAACCTTAACACAGGGAAGGCTGCAAATTGCTCCCTGGCACAGCGAATAAAGGAGTCATATGGCAATGTGGAGAAAGGGAAGCGAGGTTACAAGGTAGCCTCCATCCAGGATGGCGTAGTGCACCTAGATTGTCAGCTGATAGTGGGAAAGCTCGTCAGAAAGAACCGCCCTACGCAAGTAATAGGGTTCGTAGTCGACCTTGCAGGAAAGTGTGTCGAAGGGATGCAGATGAACTGGGTGAGCTACATCATCAATGAGTTGGAGAAGGACTATCGCAAAGCACAGGACCAAGGTTATGAATTCCACTTCAGTTGGTTGTTGATTCTTATTGCATTTGTTGCTTGGGAGATGCCAAAGGGAGCGACATTCCCTAAAATCGAGCCATCTAAACCATTGGCCGCAAGGTTCACCACCTTGTGGTATTCAAGCGATATGGTGAAGTAGTGGCAGTCAAACGTTGTCTTCCACACCTACTACCTATAGCTAAAATGGGCCATTGAATCTTTCCCCCGAATGACGTCGAATACACTCCATCGGTTCAGGCCACTTGCGAATTTTCGCACAGACCGACACTTCATATATATCACCGCGCACGGGGACGAAAATAAGGAGGACATACAGTCTTACTACAAATTGATTGAGGAAGATATGGAGGAGATAACAAAGGAATGGCTTGTGGAATTCCTTGTACCAGTAGAAGAGACAGAGCTCTTCGACCCTGATATCATCAGAAGCCCTTTGGTCACCGGGACCGAGTATGACGAACCAGACAACACAAAGAAAAAGAAGAAAAAGGAGGAAGTGCAGGACATAAACAGTGAGGAAAATAACAACGCATCGGAGGAAACTACATCTGAATCACCTATAGGAGGAGGAGGCGACAAAGTAAACCAAGAGGAGGAAGGGGAAGAAGACAATCAAGAAGAGGATGAACACTGCCAAAGAACCCCCTTACAGAGGCCGAGACATCAAAGAAGAGGAAGGGTTATCCGTAGAAACCCTCAGCACGGAAGAAATCCTGAGCCACTAAGCCTCAGTCACAGAACATACTCATGGTGGTTGATATCCATCTCATCATCACCGTTGTAGAAGATGCCTCAGAGGACATCCTGGAAAGACATGAAGCCCAACAACAAACAATGTATGATAGGATCAAGAAAGAACTGAAAGACATCCAGCAAGTGATCCAGTCGAGTCGCGTAGTGTCCACTACGCCACCTTCAACAGAGAATGTAGAATTGGGAGATGAGCCCACCCAATTGCACTGATTAGCAGATGCAACAGAGACTCAACTTTGTCGAGTACAGGAAGAAAAGGAGGAAACCTTGGAGCAACTTCAGGTTGCGCAGCAAGAGAAAGATGACCTCCGGGCGAAGTTCGAAGTGGATAGAGAACAAATCTAGGCAGAGAAAGATCAGTTGCTCGTGGAACAGATTGGAGTTAAAGAGGCAGTGAATAGAGCACTTCACTCTGTGTTGGGCTTGGCACAAATGGAAGAAGAGACAGTCGAGAGCCAAGTGGGGAAGCTCGCTGAGGCTATCCAACAACTCCAAGCAAGAGTAACAGAGCTAGAACTTCAAGCAGTGCCTAGCACTCCGCAAGAAGTATGAGATCAAAGGGAAGAAACTACCAGGAGCGCAGTAGAAAGAATTAGGGCATTGGCCTCAGAATGCAAGCAACTCAATGACCGACGTGCGTAGACCTATGAGCACCTTGAAGAAGACCCAGAGATGAGGAGATTGGAGGCACAGCTCTAGGAGGTGAAACATCAAGCATCAACTGTGCAAGCACAACTGAAACAACTCACGATCGTTGAGAAGATGAAGAGGTCGCAGGAGCAGCGCGTAGTTTAGCAGCAAGTCACTGCCATCCAGAGATGAATTATGGAGGTGACCTACAGACTCCAGCCAGTGCAGGATGAAGCTTGCACACTTTTTGAAGAAATTGAGGGACAAGGATCAGAGCGGGAACAGGTGGTCACAACAGTAGAGCAGCGCCTGGAGGGGCCTGTCACCGAGCAAGTCATCCAGGATTTTGCCGAGCAGGAGGCTTTGGCGAAGCAGCAAGTAGAGGTAGCTCGAGCTAAGATCGAGGCCTTCGAAGCAGTGTTGCCCATATCAGAGTGACTCGGGACGAGTCACAGGTGAGTTTTGGGGGCTTGTTGGCCCTTGACCAGGTTTTGAGGAAATGTTGGTAATGTTTGACCATTTTTGGGACTTCGACAGGCTGGTCGAAGATAGAGCGCCCAGGTGAAGTGGAGATCGTGGGATCTCACCCATTTTGCGGGCTTTTTTGGGATTTTAGGGTTTATGTAACGGGTATGGGATGTCGGCCCATGGGTTTACCCATGCTTAGGGCCCTTTTTGTAATGTATAAATAAGTGGCTAAGAATGTAAGAAGTAGGATGGCTGAGTGAGTTGTGACTAGTCATTATTCGGCTCAGTTCCTAGCTAGTTGGCTTTGTGCACGGATGTGTTGAGACTTGCAGATCTAAGTGAAAGTGTTTTGTAAGTGCTTGGTGTGGATCAGCTGTGTAAGGCTTTATGCTTTGATCTAATCCGAGGAAGGAGGATCTGGCGGGGTGCGCGCAGATCTCCTGTCCTTTGCGGAGTTGGATCTGTGGCTTGGTGCATGTAAGAAGATTGAAGAGACTAATAAAGAAGAAGAAGAGTTGGTGGACGTAGCCCCACACTGGGGTGAACCACGTATATCCTGTGTTATTTTTCTTTGTGCAATGTTATTCATGGTGTTTATGTATTTATTTTCCTAATATTGATGCATGATAGGTAGATCCATTGATGCTTAGTGCTTTATATATGAATGAATGTTAGGTCTGCTCTGATGCTATGTGCTAAATGGTTAGATGTGCTTAAGCTTGATTACTTTTGCGGTGATCTATAATAAGGGTTTAACCTGTGATGTGAATAAGGGTTAAAGACTAATGAATGTTATTGGCTAAGTGCTCTATTAAGTATTGTGATCACAGATCTGTGTCCCAGCTAGGTTGTAGACACTTGAGTCCTGCAAACCCCCCTGCCTCTACCTCGGGTGAGACTTCATCTGCTTCGCAAATGTTGCTGAAAGGGTCGATTGTTAGGGTTTTGTTGGTGCGTTGTTGAAGCATTGAACCCTGGGTCTGTCCCTGTGCCAAAATGCATCCAGTATCTCGAGAACATCTTGAAACAAAAAATTATGAATACCAAGATTCAATTTCTTTTTACAACCAGCCTATTTTTGATGAATATTCTAGTGATGATGATAAACAGAATTTCTTCATGACATCTTTGGAACCTCTCTTCATTGTCCCTGTATATGATGTTTATGAATATGATTCTTGGGAATACAATGGAGGTGAAAAGAAAGAGCTATAGAAGCAGTTGATCCTGCCTTTATCACCAAATGATGACCAACAGATTGCAGAAATTAGCTTCCTGAATGGAGAATACAACATTGTCAAAGGAGTAGTTTATACACACAGACATCCCATCTCTTTTGAAAAGAAAAAAATAGGTACTCTTGTATAATTTTGATGATCCTGTGGCAAGATATATGGAGTTGTATTGGGGCCATCATTCCTATATTTATGACTTCATAAAGGCATATTTCCATAGTTGTAAGAATGGGCATATAGTTCATTTTTTTTTTCTATTCTCTAGTCTTCTCAGCTATATATATGCTTAAAGATGGAAGTAGATTTCAGTTTTTGATCCAGTTACTTGAATGGTTGTATTGGTTTTACCATATCACTTGAGTAGGCAACAAAATTGACTAGAAGTAGGAGTGTGTGTAAATAAGCTTGCCATGCAAGTATTTGGTTTTTAGTTTGAGCACAACATTTGGTTTGTGTTTGGTTTGCAACAATATGTTTTGGTTTCAGAATAAGTTACATAAATTTGGAAGGAGGTGAAGGAATTTGTAGCCCAATGGATAAGGCACTGGAATTGCATGTTCTTGGAGCCTCACATGGAGCTCTCCATCCCCTATAGAGCCAGATGTTAGAACATAGAATTGTAGGTGGTCAAAAGCACTTTGGTTTTGTTTTAGTTGGAGTCATTGGGTTTTATAAGTCTTAGGTTTTGGGTCTTTTTGTTGTCATAAGATTATTCATCATGAAAAGGATAATGGTCCTTATGAGTCACACTCGTGATCTTTAAATCATCACCATGACATGTCATGCCTCCAGTTGTACACAAGTTTTCCATTGTCACTTTCCAACCGTTTAGATGTCAAGTCAAAAGTCAGATGTATATGTTGCCAACTCACCAGGAAAGTTTGTAGCGTACTTATGAGTACCTCATACACTCATCTTTCATTATTGCAACTAAGAAACGTGTCAAGGGGAATTTTGTGGTTTTCAACACCTTCATTTAATTAATTTTTTAAGGATTTTGTCACAGAATCTCTAACAGTTTCCTTGAAGTGCACTATTTGATTTTGAAATTGGTGATGCAAACTGGATGAAGAAGATTTTTCAAGATTGGATAACTTTCTCCAAGACCAACTCAGGCTCACAAAGCACAAACATCAAACCAAGGTGTATCATCTTTAAGGCAAGGTTCCTAGCGAAGAGGTTTTTTCCCCTTCACGGGAAACTCAAGAATGTCTACAAGCAGAACATAACCCACCAAGCTGAAATCAGAAAATTGAAGGCATAGTTACAACCTTTCAGAGAAGAAGTGGCAAAGAGAAACTTAGACATGTTGGCCAAGCTGGCTACCAGAAGAAGCTCCAGAACAAAAATATAAAGACAAATGATCTTCCAAAACCAACATCATTTTTGTATAATTTTTCTGTTACATGTTTTTGCAACATTTAATGATGGTTACGAGTTTTGAGCTAAACTTAGCGTTTTTGTGATTCTCTCCAAGGATATATCGAGATAATGAAGTTTTGTTGCATGTTTGGAATCCTGGTATAATTTTTGAGGTGTTGAAACTTTGCAAAAGTGAAACAGGTCGCTACAAAAAAGTTTGCAGTGCCTAAACTCACTAACGCTGCGTTGTGCGTAATACCAAGTGCACACATTAACACACACATATAAAGCACACCAAAGTAAATCCATTTTAACTCAACTATTTTAAACACCGAGAGAGTTGTATCTCAATTACTTTTTATCCCTCTCCGATAAACCAAGAATTAAATAAATTTACACTAGTATGTTGTTCGATTGCACAATAGTTCTTCAACATATTTCAAACTTACACCTTGTAAATAAACAATACAATGACAATGCTTTCTCAATCCTTGTTTTTTCTTTTGAAGTTGCTACCCTCTTTGAACCCACCCAAAAAAAATAGCAAAAAGGGACATTGTTACATAGAGATTCTTGTTAGTGGTAACTTGCATGTCGTGGATATTGACAAGAGGATAGGAGAAGATAATACATATCGTTGTACTTCCTCTAAAATAAAGATGTTATACCAAGTGATAGCGACACAATGCCACATGTAAATGTCAACGATACAAAGAGCTGCTACCTCCCCCGTTAAATATTCTTACAAGTTCTCATTTCTGCCTCCCTTCCTTGAGCATCACTGGGAGAGAATGGAAGAGAGAAACGGACCTACATGCTGGTCCCCTTGCGTTTCCTCGTTATCAGCGAGCTGACGTGGAGGATATATATTTTGGAACGGTACCTCTCTGTCATATTTCCAAATGCAGTTGAGCGAGAGAAGAATGTTTGGGAAAGAACAAACACGGGTCCGGGCGAATGCAAACCCCTCTGGAGCGCCGCCACCGTGTTAAGATTCTCCACGGGGCAGGCCTAAGGAACGGGAAGTGTACATTGTCAGCATAACCAATCAGAAAAGAAAAGATACATAATTCCTATAAAAGGGTCGGGTCGGGTTTAGTTGGGCAGGCCCCGTTACGGGGAACATCTGCCTGACGGCCTGACTTATCTAGGGTTCAGGCAGATCTTCCACGATGGAATATTCCGGCGCGCGTCACAGTTATTTAAGTGAATTGTGGCATGGGTTGGGATTCGGGAGGGAATATTCCGTGGCGTGTTTGAGTTTATATGCCTGGAGAGAGACCGAGGTGGGCGAGGTACTGCAGGCACGAGTATGTCGGAGGAGATTGTCACTGTCAGCGTCGGGCTGGCAGTGTCAGTGTCAGTGAGTAAATGTCAGTGTCAGTGTGCGAGTGGAGCAGCACAGGGCCATGTGAGGCCTGACGCTGACAGAGATTGCTGCACGTAAAATCATGCCATGCCATCCATGATCCCCTATGCTGATGCCGACGGACTGACCGACCATCATCATCTTCCACTGTGTTTTTCCCTTCCCAATACGCACGCCGACCCACACTGTCCACTGGCGACAAACAAAAGTTGTGTGGTAGGTTTATCTGACATCCTGTCACTGTCAGTGGCAGGTGTCGACATCATTAAGGTGCACTCGCTTTCCGTGGATCTTTGTTGTGGTGGCCGCTGGAGGTTGGCGTCATGATGACAAAATTTTGGAAGAAAATGATTATAATTCAATTTGAAGGGTTACCGTTAGTTTTAACCCTTTTATGTGGATAACTTATGATATTTTAACATGTAAAAATATAAAACTTCCATGTAATGTCAATTTATTGCTCATAAATAATTTCTTCCAGACCAATATAGATGTTTTGTTAAAAGATAAAATCTGGTACAACAATTAGTTTGCAGAGAGTGTCCTTCTTCAATCTCCTTATCATTATTGGAGTTACTTCATGAACTTTATCCACTCACCTACCATGAGATCTCATGGTGAACACTTCCCATGATCCACTTAATTCAATAAGAGGCAGGCTCAACAAACCTCAACTTAATCTTCTAATAACACAAAGATGGGGTGTGTGTTGGGGTTATGTTAATAACACAAAGATGGGGTGTGTGTTGGGGTTATGTTAATAACACAAAGATGGGGTGTGTGTTGGGTTATGTTAAGTGAGTATGTAGTTTAACATTAATGATGTAAGCTATGATGGGCAGTGGTATTCTAACGAGAAGTAATTTAACTTCATAAGATGTTTTATTCTTAAATAACAAAACATCAAAATTGTGTTTATTGATATTCCATTTTTATTTTTTTTACCATGAATTGTTAGCACACATAGCTAAGTTACTCAAAAGGATTTCCAAAGGCAATAAAAGATGTTTAAATGGATCCATTAGCATGAATGAGTGTTGTATCTTTGAAACATAATTGAATCCATAAGAGCACATAGAACTCTAATATAATTAAACATAATAAAAATTGAACCAATCATTTCACTATACTACAATTATTATATATTTGTTTAGGTAATTAGGTACAACTTGAATGGAGCTAATGGTTAAGACCATGGTTCCCTTCTTGGAGGCCACATGTTCGAATACAAAGGGGTTAGGGCATGTACACTACACACTGAAAAGGGTTAGGACATGTACACCTTTGTACACTAAGTAGTAGTGAAATTGTACCTAAATTGAATTATTGTTATTAAATCGTTGGCTATCTACTCTTCCATCTAATCAACATTTTCTAGCCCATGGTTTTGATAAACCATGGTGTCCACCCATGGTATTTGAAGGGAGGAAAGGAATAAAATAAATAACAATAATAAAATGGAAAAAAAAAAGTTTTCAGGGTTACTAATTAAGTTTTTATCATTGGTGGTATGAGCCCATGGTTTTTGTAATCCATGGTATTGTAAAATGAGATAAAGAAAATAAAGACATATAGTAGTATTAAAATAAGTGAAACTATATGATATACGAGACCCCACCCCCCATTCGTAAAAGGACATATTATTATTTCTTCATGATGTAGCCAACAAGGTTACTCTTTGGACCTCTTGTAATATCCTTTTGCTAATGAGCATAGCGGACATATCTTTTTCTTTAGAGATAAGCTACCACCATTCTAGTTAGTTTGTATTCTGCTATATTATTCATATTGCTTATGGGGTTAGCTTATAATAATATTTGTATTCCATGCATTAGTGGACATGACACATGTGGATGCACCTTCATCAATTATGAAATGGTGGACAATAAGGCTTTTGAAGGTAACTAGAACCTAGAATACAATCAATAAAGGGAAACAAGGTTCAAGCCTACCTACATGTTAAAAGTGATTAACCTAGCATATAAAGGATTAATAACACCAAATGTTGATAGTAAGGAATTTTTCTATGATGGAAAATTTTGAAGAACCTTTTTCTATGTGGGTTATGAGAAGTATGTTGTAAAGGTACATTTGGTATTGTAGGATTAGGGTCGACATTAGATAATGAGATCTATAAGTGAACACTATTTGAGGGTGGAATTTCATCTTTTTTAGGTAGTTTAGGGGGAATTACATACTCTTGAATAGAAGTCTCAAGGTTGATATCCACATATTTCATGTAAGTAGTTTGGAAGGAATGATCTTTAGATGGAGTAGACATAGATGGTTGATTCATACATGGTGTTGCTTGATAGGTAGCTACTAATCCTTGTGGTGGGAAAGGGTTTTACAACAATTGTGGTTAGGAAGTACGAGGATGAGTACATTGAGTATCAACTTTCCCCTATGGGTGGCTAGCATTAATTGATCCATAAACAAGGGTATTATATCCCACTCGCTTTACCAACATGGATACTTGTGAAATTTAAAACAAATCTTGTCCTTTATCTCAGTCTTGGACAAAGGACCCTGTCTTTTGAAAGGCCACTATGCCTCTTCTTCTCTTGATGAGAAAGGCTTGTTCTTTGGTTTTAGCTTGCACACCACAACCACTAGCTAGAAATAAGTGATATCAATAACCAACAAGGCTTGACAAATACTCTTGTAATGATCCAAATACTTAAATTATCATAACATAACAAAAGTACACACCATGTATAGAATGTGAATGTGGAGCACAAATCCAATATAGATAAGAGATATATGTTACACAATAACTCCTTAATGAATAGGAGAACCTCTTTCACATAACCCAATACATTTATACATCACAATCCCATGTCTCCAATAATGAATACATGATCTCTATATATACCTATTCACACCTACACATGTGTTGTGAGTGGGAAATCCCCCTGCAGACTAGCATTAAGGGTTTTATCATGCATGCAAAAATGACCTAAAGCTTCCTACTTCTTACCATCATCCCATGCCTAAACCCCATTATTCATATGTAAATACAAGGTTAAAAAGATCAAGTTGATGTACCTTATTTTCCGTGTTTGATGTTGATCCCTTTTCATGCTTGGTCGTTCTTTGACTGCAACTCTCCTCCCAACGCTAACCTGCATTCACAAAAGACAAACAAAGAACTCCACATGCATTTGATCTATGAACTAATGGGTTAGATATTTAATCAACATATAATCAATATTCAAACAATGAAAACCTCATATGGCGGAACGGGAAAAGTACTTCTTTTATTAATCTCACAAGAATACCTTACAATAGTGAGATCAACCACTGCTCCTCGAATCTGGTCCTGGGCTCCTCTTCAACTATTCTCCAACTACTTTCGAATGTGTTTCTTCTTCACACAATAGTTGCAAAAGGTTGAGGCAAGGGGAATACTAAATCGGGTAGAGTTTCTTTACTATGATTTTACTCCTTTCAAATGGGACCCCTACCCCTTCTTTTATAGGCTAGAAAGGACTAGGTATTTGGTTGAGTGACCGACTATGAGTGGCCGAAAGGTTTAGTTAACTTACCCAAAATTATGTGTTCCGTTAGCAACTTTCCATTTTTCATGCTTTTGTAGGTACACGCGGGCTGTAGTGAGTTAGCTAGCATGTACACGTGTGCAGTAGTGGAGCATGGTGTGTGTTCCTTTAAAAAGGGTGTTTTTAAGAAGATTTGTTTAGTAGTGGCTTGGCAAAGAAGGAATATGAGATGGCATGATGCCAGGTAAGCATGTCTGGTGCAAATTAGGGTTATAACAACATGAGACCCCTTTACTATTATACTGACCCTATTACATATATATTTACACATTACATGTACATTTAGCTCCATATATGCCCCCATTTAGGGTCGTATCATATACATTTAACCTTATATATTCCTCCTTTGGGTCATAACATAGTACCCTCCTTCAAAAAGCTTTGTCCTCAAAGCTTTGCAATTCAAGGCTTCACATGTGATGAAACTAAGTAATATGATTTTCTTATTTTCCTTCTTTCTTCTTTCATTTGACGATGATCCATCCATCCAAATTAATTACTTTTTGTCATAATCCTTGGTGGCTATTTGTTGCATAATTTTCTTTCCCTTGATTCCATGTATTGTTGTTGAAGCTTCTCCAATTTGTAGTGGTTGTTGGTATCTGATAATAGTTTGTTGAAAAGTGTTGTATGTTTTAGAGTCTCATAGTCCGCATGCACTAATTTCACTCTTCCATCCAAGTGCATACACTACGCTTGGCTCACTATAATTTTGAAGGCATGCGAGCTTGATGTTTTTTGTAGAGTTGGCAATATTCTAGGTTTACAAGGTTTATGTATCCTCTCTAATAGATTAACATGGACATCTATTCTTCACTCCATATTCATATATTGACATTGTCCCACTTTTATATTGGCTCCACTAGTCCCAATAACATTATTTAAACCAAAGTAATACCAAGTTCAATATTCACTTGGAAATTTTCTTATGATTCATTGTGAGTGTTTCAATCTAACCATTCTTATTTAGGGTGTTGATCATTTGATGAGAAAAACCAGATTCCCCTTACTCCATTCACCAAAATGAGTACATCATATAACTTCCATGAAATACATGTGAGAACTTGGTTCTCGTGCCCCCCAAAAACTCATAAAACTATTTGATCTCAGTGAAGCCTCTACCTGGAAGAGCCATTTTCAAGAAAACTAGAACTCATGTTTTAAAATATATCACTCACATAAATGACATATTTACGCATCTATCCAAACCATCTATTTCAATGAAAAGTTGTTGTTAGTCATGGATGTAACAATACATGTAGATAGGAATCAAGGTAAGTGGAAACTAGACTTTATCAACAAGCTTTGATGAGCTGAGTCGATATCAGTGACAGGGATTCTGTGTCAATGGAGGAATGGAAAGACCAACTATTAAAAAAGTCAACCAACAATGAAATTAACCATCCAACAAGAGAATGAATCAACCAACAATGGATAGAGTCACCCAAGCACAAAATAAAATTCCTAGGAGGGTGTGAAATCATCCAGGCATGAAGATAAACACCTATGGGCATATGAACTCTCCCAGACACGAAGTAAAATTCCCATAGAAATATTAATTTTCCATGGCATAGGTAAATTATCCCAAGGATATGTAAATTCATCTAGAAATGAAAGGAATTGTCGAGGGAGGAAGAAATTTTCCCTAGCAAGATATTGAGTCGCCCAGGCAAAAGGAATTCACCCTAGAAAATATATTGAGTTTCCCAGGTGAAAGGAATTTTCCCTAACAAAAATAAATTGGCTAAGGGAGGAAGAAATTCGACTCGAAGGATGAGTAGTTTTCTTTGAGGAAAGAGAAAATTCCCAACAACTAGAGTAAAATAAATTAAAAACTCCCTAGGTAAGTGAAACAAACAAATTTCCAGAACCATTGATATCAAACTTTGAAGGGAATTGGATGGTGGACATTCCAGAGATGTTGGCATCCATACCATCTAAGGAAGAAGACGTTTTTTAGTCCCTAGCTATTGAATGCAATTTAAAATTCATCATCCTGACCAATTAATAGTGCTAAGAGAAACTCAATAAACATAGGTAAGAGCATCAACAACCTCACACAAAAAAATTGCATGACAATGAAATCAAACACAATCAATCACCATGAATTTAGAAATTTTACCCTGGAAACCCAAATGGTAAAACTAGCTTCGAATGGGGGCTTGGTTCTTCATTCTAAAAATCTATGGTTGCATTGATTTCTTGGCTTTCTATGTCTCTTCTTTATTTGGCCAAAAGACCCATTGGGAGTGAAATTACCTAAGGAAATAGAGAGAGATGGGGTAATGGGAAGGATAACAAGATGACCTTTCATTTCCCATTCCTCACACTTTTCTTTCCTTTATTATGTTTTTGTTTTAATTTAATTCTTAATTTATCTCTTTTGTCTTATTCACTTTACATTACATCATCTTTTACATAGTTTATATAACCTTCATAAATTGTTGAATTTTCTTGCAAGCACTGAGTCTTACCCACTCATTTGGTTTGGATCCAATTCACATCACACCCTCCCATTGAAATTCATTTTGGTCTCCAAAAACTTAAGGAAATTAAACTTAGGGGCTAAATTTCGCTCATGGGCTAATTTTCCATGGTTTTTCCCAAAAAAAGATTTGCTATTCTAAAATTGATTTACCCAAATTCTATAGGATAAAATTATTGTACCTTGAAAATCACCAACATTTTATACAAACTATATAAAACCCTAAAAAATTTGAATATTTTTACAAAAATATCGCAAAACATTTTATTGTTGGCATATGAAGGATTGTAAGATTCCCCAAGGTTTCTACATTTTAAAATAAATTTCCATCCTTAAAATCATCCCTGATATGGATCAGTTTGCTTCTACCTGCTTCTCTAGAATGTGGCTTTGATGTCGACTCATGGCTATAGCTATAACTATGGCTCATGGCTCTAGCTACTAGCTCTATCCCTTGGCTATGGATCTGGCTCTATTTGTTTCCTCACTTATTCCCACAAGAGAATTTCGCTCACTAAATCTTAGCTCTGAGAAATCTCCATAAATGAACTCTAGATTCAACACACATTCTCATCTCCTTCTTTGTCTTAGAGATGGTCCATCTTGATAGTCAAGAATCCAAGTTGAATTATGGTATTCTTGTTCAGTGTGATCCTAGTAGGCTATGTCATCACATATCAGTCCCTCAAAAATAAGTGTGGCCTACCTTCTCTTTCTAGCATCAATTGCTTCCCAACATGGAAACAACTATTTGGTGTCTGCACATGCTTGCAAGAATGTCATGGAGTTATCACGAACTTCTCCCTCCAAGGTCATTGACCCCCATGCATTAGTCTCTAACATATATTCAAGGAGGAAAAGTTACTTTGGAATATTGTAGGTATAAAATGGAATGGGTTTGTTATGGTGGTTGGCATGCACCTGTTGTCCTCTTTGATGGTGATGCATACACGATGCATACCTCCTTTGTTGTTGTCTCTCCTTGGAAAACTTCTTCTCCTTGTTTTGGAGATGCTACTGCAAGGACTACTTGACATACTACTCTCCATGTGCCTATGCATTAGTTGTTAGATTGGAGAAGTCCTCTCACCATTCTTCCTTTTAAAGCGATCTATCCTACAACATGTGGCTTGCTTCTCCTAGCAAGATTCCACTTGATGGTATTTCTTCCCACATAAAGAACACACCTTTACATACCAAAAATTGACATTATTGTAGCCTTTCCTCTTATAGCAGTGAAAAACAAGGGATGTCTTGTTTGACAAAGACCTCTTGGTCTTCTTCTTATTTTTTCCTTGATTGATTGGTTTTCTACTTCTAGTGAGTTATGGTGCAGGACGAGTCTTCAATATCTTCTCATTGCCACCCTTATTTAATCCACCATAAGAAGGATGAAGTGGTAGTGGGATTCCACGTTCACTTACCACTTGTACTCCTTCTCCTGATGAGAATGCAAACTTCAACACATTGTCTTTAGCCTTCACAAAAAATGGTCTTCATGGTTATGGGATTTTATAATCTACCATGAAATCCTAATCCTTCATGATTGACCCATGGTGTGGCTACATTAGGGATCAAAATGCATTGTCTTATCTTTCCTATCCCTTTCCCATCATATCCCATCTTTCTTAGGAGATTGGAACCAATTCCTTTGGTATGCTTTTTGAAATCACCAATCAACTCTAAAGAATGTTTTACGGAAGGTGAGCTTACCAATGTGGTCTTGGTCATGGTGATGGCATCTGCAGTGGCAATGGAAGGTTTCCTTACTTCTCAATGCTCTTGGAAAATTGCTTGGAGATTTTCCAAGGCCTCCTGCTTCTTTGACAAATCTTGTTGCAACTACGTCATGATCTACATGAGCCTATCCTCTTGCCAGCTATCCATTTGGATGGCCTTCTCACCAAGGTGTAAAAGCTATGCTCCATTCGTATCTCAATCTGTCATGACTACAATGAGGGAGTCTTGGAATTCTTCAAACTATTTCTTAAGCATTGGAAGCAATTTGGAAAAGGCATCAAGGTTATTTTCCATCTTATCCATCCTCTTGTTAAATATCTAAACTTTCTCCTTCAAGGGTTCATTATAATATCGAAGTTGAGCATTATTCACCCTTAGTTATTCCAACTTTTCTTTGCTTTCCTTACCCTTATTGAGGTGTAAAATGGTCTCTTCAAAGTTCTAACAGTTGTGTCATGGTCAAGGATGCAACTTCTATGATACCATTTGATCCATAAACGAGGGACTTATATCCCACTTGCTTCACCAACACAGATCCTTCTGGAATTTAAAAAATATATTTTCCTCTATCTCAGTCTTGGATAGAGGACTTTGTCTTCTACAATGTGTTACACACAAAATTTTCACATTACCTAATGTCATACTAAGTGTCACACTTTCATCACTATTCTGTTTAGTGTCACACTTATGTACAATTGCATTGTTAAGTGTCATAATATAAAAATAACACTTTCCTAAGTGTCACATTCATGTTTTACCAACTTAGACACCATGGGACAACACTTTGTCACTTCCCTAGTCTAGAGAAAGAAGAGAACATCATTTTATAAAGGTCAAACATATCATTTTTACCCTAAGTTTGACTTGGATGGAAGGGTGACGCTCCCCTGTTCATGTCTGGAGGGTGTCATTCCTTGGGTGACACTCCCTAGACCACTGTTAGGGGCGTCAGTGACATCTTGTCTCAAGCATTGGGGGAGAATCACTCAGTTGGTACTAATTCCACCTTTATTTAAGGGCCATTTCCAAGGATATTTGGGTGGTTATGGATGAGTTATGACCCATAGCCTCAAGTCAGTCAAATTCCCTTCCATTATGGGGTTCCAAATCCTAAATTAGGGATAAAATATCTCAACCTTCCCTTCATTTACTAATGGTGGTTGAACTTTCCAAAGCCTATATAATCAAGGCCTTCCATGGAGAAAGGGAGCTGAATTATATAAGG
>ML777551.1:686523-711295 GCA_009831015.1 Picea engelmannii
GAGAAGAAAAGCTCATCACTGAATGTAAGAAGAGGCTCGCCTCAGAATTTGAGATGAAAGACCTTGGCCTAATGCATTATTTCTTAGGTCTTGAGGTATGGCAGAGTCCAGAGAGGATCTTCCTTAACCAAGGGAAGTATGCAATCGAAATACTGAAGAGATTCGACATGTTAGAGTGCAAGTCCATGAATACACCCATGGAAACGAAGTTGAAGCTACTAGTCGACACTTCGTCAGAATTGATTGATGCCACGCTGTATAGACAGATCATTAGATCATTGATGTACCTGACGAACACCAGACCAGATATTTGTTTTTCCGTGAACACTTTGAGTCAGTTTCTGGTTGAACCCGGACATGTTCACTTAGTTGCTGCAAAACATGTGATGAGGTACCTTAAAGGTACATTAGATTGTGGTCTCAGTTATGATGGAGATCGTGATTTCACATTGAGTGGGTACACTAATTCATATTGGGTTGGAAGTGTCTCTGATAGGAAGAACACTTCAGGATGTTGTTTCAGTTTGGGATCAGCCATGATCTCATGGCAAAGTAGGAAGCAATCTAGCATTTCTCTCAGTACAACGGAAGAAGAATACATTACTGCGTGTTCTTCCAACTGCGAAGCTATATGGCTTCATAAGTTGTTGACCAGTCTATTTGACCTAGAGATGGAAGAAACCACAATCCTATGTGACAACCAGAGCTGCATAAAGATGACAGAGAATCTTGTATTCCATGATAAGTCGAAGCACATAGAGATTCGATATCATTACATCCGTGACATGGTGCAGAGAGGAGCCATAAAGCTCCAGTACATTAGCACGGATGAACATGTTGTCGATGTGTTGACCAAGCCTCTATCTCATGTAAAGTTTGAGAACTTTCGAGATAAGCTTGGTAGAGTCCGAAAGGAACTTCCTCGAAAGGGGGAGTAGTGTTTTGATGAGATATATCTAGTACTGCGCTTCCATATTAATCATTGTGACGTAAAGCTAGACTAGTTGTTGTGATGAGATACATCTAGTACTACGCTTCCAACTTAACCGTTGTGACGTAAAGCCAGACTAGTTGTTGTGATGATATGTGCCTAGTATTGTGCTTCCATATTAACTGTTGTGACATAAATCCAGATTAGTTGTTGTGATGAGATGTGCCTAGTACTATGCTTCCAGCCTAACCGTTGTGACGTAAAGCAAGCCTAGTTGTTATGTTGAGATATGTCTAGCACTGTGCTTCCAGCTTAATTGTTGTGACGTAAAGCCAATCTAGTATATTTCTTCCATATTTATAGCTGTGATGAAAAGCAAGATGAGTATTGTGCTTCCATCTTTATTACTGTGACGAAAATCAAGACAAGTACTGTGCTTCCAACTTGATAGTTGTGACGTAAAGCCAATCTAGTATTTTGCTTCCAGCTTAATTGCTGTGACAAAAATCAAGATGATTATTGTGCTTCCAGCTTGATAGCTGTGACGTAAAGCCAGTCTAGTATTGTGATGATGAGCCAGCCTTGTGCTATGATGATGTGACCAGCCTCGTGCTGTGGTGATGATGTATTAGTTTTATACTAATCCATATTGATGCAGATGATGATTTCATTCCTCTGAGAATGACGATGTTGTCGATGAGAAAACTTCTGATGATTTATAGATACGCCAGTCAATATTCCAAGATGATATTGATGATGATGTTCTCTCACCCACCTGATGCTATTGATGATGATGTCCTCTCTCTCGCCTGATGTTGTCGAAGAATACCCTTCTTGTTAAGGGGGAGTGTTGAAATAATGTAACTGCAAAGTGTATTCTAGTTATTGTTGTGGAATTATTCATTAGATCAATCCCCATTGTGGATTGATCATGTCGGATATTGTAAAGGACCAAATCCCCTTTTGCAGATTGGTCAAAATATAATTGTAATAGGAAGAATAAGAAGTCGGCCCCAGAATATATTAAAGGTGGTTATAAGCACCCAGATTGAGAAGTCGACCCTGCCAGTGAAGAGACACTTCCACACGTGCCAGAATTGTATAAATAAGGAGGCTAGCGCCTCACTTAGACACACACTCACTTGTTCATCGAGAGACAAGTTTCAGAGCTGCAATTGGAGAAGAGAGAGAGAGAGAGAGAGGTGCATTCTTGGGAGAGGACTTTATGTATTTGTTTGAGTTATCTCTTGGCATTGTATTGGCTATCTATAATAAGGAAGTTTTGTTGGGTTTTCTCCCCCAAGAGGGTTTCCCAGGATAAATGATGTGTCTCTTGTGATTGTGTATTTCTCAGTGATCCTATCTTATGCTATTATTATCTATCGAAATGCAAAGAACTCTAATAATAGCTTAAACCTTAACACAGGGAAGGCTGCAAATTGCTCCCTGGCACAGCGAATAAAGGAGTCATATGGCAATGTGGAGAAAGGGAAGCGAGGTTACAAGGTAGCCTCCATCCAGGATGGCGTAGTGCACCTAGATTGTCAGCTGATAGTGGGAAAGCTCGTCAGAAAGAACCGCCCTACGCAAGTAATAGGGTTCGTAGTCGACCTTGCAGGAAAGTGTGTCGAAGGGATGCAGATGAACTGGGTGAGCTACATCATCAATGAGTTGGAGAAGGACTATCGCAAAGCACAGGACCAAGGTTATGAATTCCACTTCAGTTGGTTGTTGATTCTTATTGCATTTGTTGCTTGGGAGATGCCAAAGGGAGCGACATTCCCTAAAATCGAGCCATCTAAACCATTGGCCGCAAGGTTCACCACCTTGTGGTATTCAAGCGATATGGTGAAGTAGTGGCAGTCAAACGTTGTCTTCCACACCTACTACCTATAGCTAAAATGGGCCATTGAATCTTTCCCCCGAATGACGTCGAATACACTCCATCGGTTCAGGCCACTTGCGAATTTTCGCACAGACCGACACTTCATATATATCACCGCGCACGGGGACGAAAATAAGGAGGACATACAGTCTTACTACAAATTGATTGAGGAAGATATGGAGGAGATAACAAAGGAATGGCTTGTGGAATTCCTTGTACCAGTAGAAGAGACAGAGCTCTTCGACCCTGATATCATCAGAAGCCCTTTGGTCACCGGGACCGAGTATGACGAACCAGACAACACAAAGAAAAAGAAGAAAAAGGAGGAAGTGCAGGACATAAACAGTGAGGAAAATAACAACGCATCGGAGGAAACTACATCTGAATCACCTATAGGAGGAGGAGGCGACAAAGTAAACCAAGAGGAGGAAGGGGAAGAAGACAATCAAGAAGAGGATGAACACTGCCAAAGAACCCCCTTACAGAGGCCGAGACATCAAAGAAGAGGAAGGGTTATCCGTAGAAACCCTCAGCACGGAAGAAATCCTGAGCCACTAAGCCTCAGTCACAGAACATACTCATGGTGGTTGATATCCATCTCATCATCACCGTTGTAGAAGATGCCTCAGAGGACATCCTGGAAAGACATGAAGCCCAACAACAAACAATGTATGATAGGATCAAGAAAGAACTGAAAGACATCCAGCAAGTGATCCAGTCGAGTCGCGTAGTGTCCACTACGCCACCTTCAACAGAGAATGTAGAATTGGGAGATGAGCCCACCCAATTGCACTGATTAGCAGATGCAACAGAGACTCAACTTTGTCGAGTACAGGAAGAAAAGGAGGAAACCTTGGAGCAACTTCAGGTTGCGCAGCAAGAGAAAGATGACCTCCGGGCGAAGTTCGAAGTGGATAGAGAACAAATCTAGGCAGAGAAAGATCAGTTGCTCGTGGAACAGATTGGAGTTAAAGAGGCAGTGAATAGAGCACTTCACTCTGTGTTGGGCTTGGCACAAATGGAAGAAGAGACAGTCGAGAGCCAAGTGGGGAAGCTCGCTGAGGCTATCCAACAACTCCAAGCAAGAGTAACAGAGCTAGAACTTCAAGCAGTGCCTAGCACTCCGCAAGAAGTATGAGATCAAAGGGAAGAAACTACCAGGAGCGCAGTAGAAAGAATTAGGGCATTGGCCTCAGAATGCAAGCAACTCAATGACCGACGTGCGTAGACCTATGAGCACCTTGAAGAAGACCCAGAGATGAGGAGATTGGAGGCACAGCTCTAGGAGGTGAAACATCAAGCATCAACTGTGCAAGCACAACTGAAACAACTCACGATCGTTGAGAAGATGAAGAGGTCGCAGGAGCAGCGCGTAGTTTAGCAGCAAGTCACTGCCATCCAGAGATGAATTATGGAGGTGACCTACAGACTCCAGCCAGTGCAGGATGAAGCTTGCACACTTTTTGAAGAAATTGAGGGACAAGGATCAGAGCGGGAACAGGTGGTCACAACAGTAGAGCAGCGCCTGGAGGGGCCTGTCACCGAGCAAGTCATCCAGGATTTTGCCGAGCAGGAGGCTTTGGCGAAGCAGCAAGTAGAGGTAGCTCGAGCTAAGATCGAGGCCTTCGAAGCAGTGTTGCCCATATCAGAGTGACTCGGGACGAGTCACAGGTGAGTTTTGGGGGCTTGTTGGCCCTTGACCAGGTTTTGAGGAAATGTTGGTAATGTTTGACCATTTTTGGGACTTCGACAGGCTGGTCGAAGATAGAGCGCCCAGGTGAAGTGGAGATCGTGGGATCTCACCCATTTTGCGGGCTTTTTTGGGATTTTAGGGTTTATGTAACGGGTATGGGATGTCGGCCCATGGGTTTACCCATGCTTAGGGCCCTTTTTGTAATGTATAAATAAGTGGCTAAGAATGTAAGAAGTAGGATGGCTGAGTGAGTTGTGACTAGTCATTATTCGGCTCAGTTCCTAGCTAGTTGGCTTTGTGCACGGATGTGTTGAGACTTGCAGATCTAAGTGAAAGTGTTTTGTAAGTGCTTGGTGTGGATCAGCTGTGTAAGGCTTTATGCTTTGATCTAATCCGAGGAAGGAGGATCTGGCGGGGTGCGCGCAGATCTCCTGTCCTTTGCGGAGTTGGATCTGTGGCTTGGTGCATGTAAGAAGATTGAAGAGACTAATAAAGAAGAAGAAGAGTTGGTGGACGTAGCCCCACACTGGGGTGAACCACGTATATCCTGTGTTATTTTTCTTTGTGCAATGTTATTCATGGTGTTTATGTATTTATTTTCCTAATATTGATGCATGATAGGTAGATCCATTGATGCTTAGTGCTTTATATATGAATGAATGTTAGGTCTGCTCTGATGCTATGTGCTAAATGGTTAGATGTGCTTAAGCTTGATTACTTTTGCGGTGATCTATAATAAGGGTTTAACCTGTGATGTGAATAAGGGTTAAAGACTAATGAATGTTATTGGCTAAGTGCTCTATTAAGTATTGTGATCACAGATCTGTGTCCCAGCTAGGTTGTAGACACTTGAGTCCTGCAAACCCCCCTGCCTCTACCTCGGGTGAGACTTCATCTGCTTCGCAAATGTTGCTGAAAGGGTCGATTGTTAGGGTTTTGTTGGTGCGTTGTTGAAGCATTGAACCCTGGGTCTGTCCCTGTGCCAAAATGCATCCAGTATCTCGAGAACATCTTGAAACAAAAAATTATGAATACCAAGATTCAATTTCTTTTTACAACCAGCCTATTTTTGATGAATATTCTAGTGATGATGATAAACAGAATTTCTTCATGACATCTTTGGAACCTCTCTTCATTGTCCCTGTATATGATGTTTATGAATATGATTCTTGGGAATACAATGGAGGTGAAAAGAAAGAGCTATAGAAGCAGTTGATCCTGCCTTTATCACCAAATGATGACCAACAGATTGCAGAAATTAGCTTCCTGAATGGAGAATACAACATTGTCAAAGGAGTAGTTTATACACACAGACATCCCATCTCTTTTGAAAAGAAAAAAATAGGTACTCTTGTATAATTTTGATGATCCTGTGGCAAGATATATGGAGTTGTATTGGGGCCATCATTCCTATATTTATGACTTCATAAAGGCATATTTCCATAGTTGTAAGAATGGGCATATAGTTCATTTTTTTTTTCTATTCTCTAGTCTTCTCAGCTATATATATGCTTAAAGATGGAAGTAGATTTCAGTTTTTGATCCAGTTACTTGAATGGTTGTATTGGTTTTACCATATCACTTGAGTAGGCAACAAAATTGACTAGAAGTAGGAGTGTGTGTAAATAAGCTTGCCATGCAAGTATTTGGTTTTTAGTTTGAGCACAACATTTGGTTTGTGTTTGGTTTGCAACAATATGTTTTGGTTTCAGAATAAGTTACATAAATTTGGAAGGAGGTGAAGGAATTTGTAGCCCAATGGATAAGGCACTGGAATTGCATGTTCTTGGAGCCTCACATGGAGCTCTCCATCCCCTATAGAGCCAGATGTTAGAACATAGAATTGTAGGTGGTCAAAAGCACTTTGGTTTTGTTTTAGTTGGAGTCATTGGGTTTTATAAGTCTTAGGTTTTGGGTCTTTTTGTTGTCATAAGATTATTCATCATGAAAAGGATAATGGTCCTTATGAGTCACACTCGTGATCTTTAAATCATCACCATGACATGTCATGCCTCCAGTTGTACACAAGTTTTCCATTGTCACTTTCCAACCGTTTAGATGTCAAGTCAAAAGTCAGATGTATATGTTGCCAACTCACCAGGAAAGTTTGTAGCGTACTTATGAGTACCTCATACACTCATCTTTCATTATTGCAACTAAGAAACGTGTCAAGGGGAATTTTGTGGTTTTCAACACCTTCATTTAATTAATTTTTTAAGGATTTTGTCACAGAATCTCTAACAGTTTCCTTGAAGTGCACTATTTGATTTTGAAATTGGTGATGCAAACTGGATGAAGAAGATTTTTCAAGATTGGATAACTTTCTCCAAGACCAACTCAGGCTCACAAAGCACAAACATCAAACCAAGGTGTATCATCTTTAAGGCAAGGTTCCTAGCGAAGAGGTTTTTTCCCCTTCACGGGAAACTCAAGAATGTCTACAAGCAGAACATAACCCACCAAGCTGAAATCAGAAAATTGAAGGCATAGTTACAACCTTTCAGAGAAGAAGTGGCAAAGAGAAACTTAGACATGTTGGCCAAGCTGGCTACCAGAAGAAGCTCCAGAACAAAAATATAAAGACAAATGATCTTCCAAAACCAACATCATTTTTGTATAATTTTTCTGTTACATGTTTTTGCAACATTTAATGATGGTTACGAGTTTTGAGCTAAACTTAGCGTTTTTGTGATTCTCTCCAAGGATATATCGAGATAATGAAGTTTTGTTGCATGTTTGGAATCCTGGTATAATTTTTGAGGTGTTGAAACTTTGCAAAAGTGAAACAGGTCGCTACAAAAAAGTTTGCAGTGCCTAAACTCACTAACGCTGCGTTGTGCGTAATACCAAGTGCACACATTAACACACACATATAAAGCACACCAAAGTAAATCCATTTTAACTCAACTATTTTAAACACCGAGAGAGTTGTATCTCAATTACTTTTTATCCCTCTCCGATAAACCAAGAATTAAATAAATTTACACTAGTATGTTGTTCGATTGCACAATAGTTCTTCAACATATTTCAAACTTACACCTTGTAAATAAACAATACAATGACAATGCTTTCTCAATCCTTGTTTTTTCTTTTGAAGTTGCTACCCTCTTTGAACCCACCCAAAAAAAATAGCAAAAAGGGACATTGTTACATAGAGATTCTTGTTAGTGGTAACTTGCATGTCGTGGATATTGACAAGAGGATAGGAGAAGATAATACATATCGTTGTACTTCCTCTAAAATAAAGATGTTATACCAAGTGATAGCGACACAATGCCACATGTAAATGTCAACGATACAAAGAGCTGCTACCTCCCCCGTTAAATATTCTTACAAGTTCTCATTTCTGCCTCCCTTCCTTGAGCATCACTGGGAGAGAATGGAAGAGAGAAACGGACCTACATGCTGGTCCCCTTGCGTTTCCTCGTTATCAGCGAGCTGACGTGGAGGATATATATTTTGGAACGGTACCTCTCTGTCATATTTCCAAATGCAGTTGAGCGAGAGAAGAATGTTTGGGAAAGAACAAACACGGGTCCGGGCGAATGCAAACCCCTCTGGAGCGCCGCCACCGTGTTAAGATTCTCCACGGGGCAGGCCTAAGGAACGGGAAGTGTACATTGTCAGCATAACCAATCAGAAAAGAAAAGATACATAATTCCTATAAAAGGGTCGGGTCGGGTTTAGTTGGGCAGGCCCCGTTACGGGGAACATCTGCCTGACGGCCTGACTTATCTAGGGTTCAGGCAGATCTTCCACGATGGAATATTCCGGCGCGCGTCACAGTTATTTAAGTGAATTGTGGCATGGGTTGGGATTCGGGAGGGAATATTCCGTGGCGTGTTTGAGTTTATATGCCTGGAGAGAGACCGAGGTGGGCGAGGTACTGCAGGCACGAGTATGTCGGAGGAGATTGTCACTGTCAGCGTCGGGCTGGCAGTGTCAGTGTCAGTGAGTAAATGTCAGTGTCAGTGTGCGAGTGGAGCAGCACAGGGCCATGTGAGGCCTGACGCTGACAGAGATTGCTGCACGTAAAATCATGCCATGCCATCCATGATCCCCTATGCTGATGCCGACGGACTGACCGACCATCATCATCTTCCACTGTGTTTTTCCCTTCCCAATACGCACGCCGACCCACACTGTCCACTGGCGACAAACAAAAGTTGTGTGGTAGGTTTATCTGACATCCTGTCACTGTCAGTGGCAGGTGTCGACATCATTAAGGTGCACTCGCTTTCCGTGGATCTTTGTTGTGGTGGCCGCTGGAGGTTGGCGTCATGATGACAAAATTTTGGAAGAAAATGATTATAATTCAATTTGAAGGGTTACCGTTAGTTTTAACCCTTTTATGTGGATAACTTATGATATTTTAACATGTAAAAATATAAAACTTCCATGTAATGTCAATTTATTGCTCATAAATAATTTCTTCCAGACCAATATAGATGTTTTGTTAAAAGATAAAATCTGGTACAACAATTAGTTTGCAGAGAGTGTCCTTCTTCAATCTCCTTATCATTATTGGAGTTACTTCATGAACTTTATCCACTCACCTACCATGAGATCTCATGGTGAACACTTCCCATGATCCACTTAATTCAATAAGAGGCAGGCTCAACAAACCTCAACTTAATCTTCTAATAACACAAAGATGGGGTGTGTGTTGGGGTTATGTTAATAACACAAAGATGGGGTGTGTGTTGGGGTTATGTTAATAACACAAAGATGGGGTGTGTGTTGGGTTATGTTAAGTGAGTATGTAGTTTAACATTAATGATGTAAGCTATGATGGGCAGTGGTATTCTAACGAGAAGTAATTTAACTTCATAAGATGTTTTATTCTTAAATAACAAAACATCAAAATTGTGTTTATTGATATTCCATTTTTATTTTTTTTACCATGAATTGTTAGCACACATAGCTAAGTTACTCAAAAGGATTTCCAAAGGCAATAAAAGATGTTTAAATGGATCCATTAGCATGAATGAGTGTTGTATCTTTGAAACATAATTGAATCCATAAGAGCACATAGAACTCTAATATAATTAAACATAATAAAAATTGAACCAATCATTTCACTATACTACAATTATTATATATTTGTTTAGGTAATTAGGTACAACTTGAATGGAGCTAATGGTTAAGACCATGGTTCCCTTCTTGGAGGCCACATGTTCGAATACAAAGGGGTTAGGGCATGTACACTACACACTGAAAAGGGTTAGGACATGTACACCTTTGTACACTAAGTAGTAGTGAAATTGTACCTAAATTGAATTATTGTTATTAAATCGTTGGCTATCTACTCTTCCATCTAATCAACATTTTCTAGCCCATGGTTTTGATAAACCATGGTGTCCACCCATGGTATTTGAAGGGAGGAAAGGAATAAAATAAATAACAATAATAAAATGGAAAAAAAAAAGTTTTCAGGGTTACTAATTAAGTTTTTATCATTGGTGGTATGAGCCCATGGTTTTTGTAATCCATGGTATTGTAAAATGAGATAAAGAAAATAAAGACATATAGTAGTATTAAAATAAGTGAAACTATATGATATACGAGACCCCACCCCCCATTCGTAAAAGGACATATTATTATTTCTTCATGATGTAGCCAACAAGGTTACTCTTTGGACCTCTTGTAATATCCTTTTGCTAATGAGCATAGCGGACATATCTTTTTCTTTAGAGATAAGCTACCACCATTCTAGTTAGTTTGTATTCTGCTATATTATTCATATTGCTTATGGGGTTAGCTTATAATAATATTTGTATTCCATGCATTAGTGGACATGACACATGTGGATGCACCTTCATCAATTATGAAATGGTGGACAATAAGGCTTTTGAAGGTAACTAGAACCTAGAATACAATCAATAAAGGGAAACAAGGTTCAAGCCTACCTACATGTTAAAAGTGATTAACCTAGCATATAAAGGATTAATAACACCAAATGTTGATAGTAAGGAATTTTTCTATGATGGAAAATTTTGAAGAACCTTTTTCTATGTGGGTTATGAGAAGTATGTTGTAAAGGTACATTTGGTATTGTAGGATTAGGGTCGACATTAGATAATGAGATCTATAAGTGAACACTATTTGAGGGTGGAATTTCATCTTTTTTAGGTAGTTTAGGGGGAATTACATACTCTTGAATAGAAGTCTCAAGGTTGATATCCACATATTTCATGTAAGTAGTTTGGAAGGAATGATCTTTAGATGGAGTAGACATAGATGGTTGATTCATACATGGTGTTGCTTGATAGGTAGCTACTAATCCTTGTGGTGGGAAAGGGTTTTACAACAATTGTGGTTAGGAAGTACGAGGATGAGTACATTGAGTATCAACTTTCCCCTATGGGTGGCTAGCATTAATTGATCCATAAACAAGGGTATTATATCCCACTCGCTTTACCAACATGGATACTTGTGAAATTTAAAACAAATCTTGTCCTTTATCTCAGTCTTGGACAAAGGACCCTGTCTTTTGAAAGGCCACTATGCCTCTTCTTCTCTTGATGAGAAAGGCTTGTTCTTTGGTTTTAGCTTGCACACCACAACCACTAGCTAGAAATAAGTGATATCAATAACCAACAAGGCTTGACAAATACTCTTGTAATGATCCAAATACTTAAATTATCATAACATAACAAAAGTACACACCATGTATAGAATGTGAATGTGGAGCACAAATCCAATATAGATAAGAGATATATGTTACACAATAACTCCTTAATGAATAGGAGAACCTCTTTCACATAACCCAATACATTTATACATCACAATCCCATGTCTCCAATAATGAATACATGATCTCTATATATACCTATTCACACCTACACATGTGTTGTGAGTGGGAAATCCCCCTGCAGACTAGCATTAAGGGTTTTATCATGCATGCAAAAATGACCTAAAGCTTCCTACTTCTTACCATCATCCCATGCCTAAACCCCATTATTCATATGTAAATACAAGGTTAAAAAGATCAAGTTGATGTACCTTATTTTCCGTGTTTGATGTTGATCCCTTTTCATGCTTGGTCGTTCTTTGACTGCAACTCTCCTCCCAACGCTAACCTGCATTCACAAAAGACAAACAAAGAACTCCACATGCATTTGATCTATGAACTAATGGGTTAGATATTTAATCAACATATAATCAATATTCAAACAATGAAAACCTCATATGGCGGAACGGGAAAAGTACTTCTTTTATTAATCTCACAAGAATACCTTACAATAGTGAGATCAACCACTGCTCCTCGAATCTGGTCCTGGGCTCCTCTTCAACTATTCTCCAACTACTTTCGAATGTGTTTCTTCTTCACACAATAGTTGCAAAAGGTTGAGGCAAGGGGAATACTAAATCGGGTAGAGTTTCTTTACTATGATTTTACTCCTTTCAAATGGGACCCCTACCCCTTCTTTTATAGGCTAGAAAGGACTAGGTATTTGGTTGAGTGACCGACTATGAGTGGCCGAAAGGTTTAGTTAACTTACCCAAAATTATGTGTTCCGTTAGCAACTTTCCATTTTTCATGCTTTTGTAGGTACACGCGGGCTGTAGTGAGTTAGCTAGCATGTACACGTGTGCAGTAGTGGAGCATGGTGTGTGTTCCTTTAAAAAGGGTGTTTTTAAGAAGATTTGTTTAGTAGTGGCTTGGCAAAGAAGGAATATGAGATGGCATGATGCCAGGTAAGCATGTCTGGTGCAAATTAGGGTTATAACAACATGAGACCCCTTTACTATTATACTGACCCTATTACATATATATTTACACATTACATGTACATTTAGCTCCATATATGCCCCCATTTAGGGTCGTATCATATACATTTAACCTTATATATTCCTCCTTTGGGTCATAACATAGTACCCTCCTTCAAAAAGCTTTGTCCTCAAAGCTTTGCAATTCAAGGCTTCACATGTGATGAAACTAAGTAATATGATTTTCTTATTTTCCTTCTTTCTTCTTTCATTTGACGATGATCCATCCATCCAAATTAATTACTTTTTGTCATAATCCTTGGTGGCTATTTGTTGCATAATTTTCTTTCCCTTGATTCCATGTATTGTTGTTGAAGCTTCTCCAATTTGTAGTGGTTGTTGGTATCTGATAATAGTTTGTTGAAAAGTGTTGTATGTTTTAGAGTCTCATAGTCCGCATGCACTAATTTCACTCTTCCATCCAAGTGCATACACTACGCTTGGCTCACTATAATTTTGAAGGCATGCGAGCTTGATGTTTTTTGTAGAGTTGGCAATATTCTAGGTTTACAAGGTTTATGTATCCTCTCTAATAGATTAACATGGACATCTATTCTTCACTCCATATTCATATATTGACATTGTCCCACTTTTATATTGGCTCCACTAGTCCCAATAACATTATTTAAACCAAAGTAATACCAAGTTCAATATTCACTTGGAAATTTTCTTATGATTCATTGTGAGTGTTTCAATCTAACCATTCTTATTTAGGGTGTTGATCATTTGATGAGAAAAACCAGATTCCCCTTACTCCATTCACCAAAATGAGTACATCATATAACTTCCATGAAATACATGTGAGAACTTGGTTCTCGTGCCCCCCAAAAACTCATAAAACTATTTGATCTCAGTGAAGCCTCTACCTGGAAGAGCCATTTTCAAGAAAACTAGAACTCATGTTTTAAAATATATCACTCACATAAATGACATATTTACGCATCTATCCAAACCATCTATTTCAATGAAAAGTTGTTGTTAGTCATGGATGTAACAATACATGTAGATAGGAATCAAGGTAAGTGGAAACTAGACTTTATCAACAAGCTTTGATGAGCTGAGTCGATATCAGTGACAGGGATTCTGTGTCAATGGAGGAATGGAAAGACCAACTATTAAAAAAGTCAACCAACAATGAAATTAACCATCCAACAAGAGAATGAATCAACCAACAATGGATAGAGTCACCCAAGCACAAAATAAAATTCCTAGGAGGGTGTGAAATCATCCAGGCATGAAGATAAACACCTATGGGCATATGAACTCTCCCAGACACGAAGTAAAATTCCCATAGAAATATTAATTTTCCATGGCATAGGTAAATTATCCCAAGGATATGTAAATTCATCTAGAAATGAAAGGAATTGTCGAGGGAGGAAGAAATTTTCCCTAGCAAGATATTGAGTCGCCCAGGCAAAAGGAATTCACCCTAGAAAATATATTGAGTTTCCCAGGTGAAAGGAATTTTCCCTAACAAAAATAAATTGGCTAAGGGAGGAAGAAATTCGACTCGAAGGATGAGTAGTTTTCTTTGAGGAAAGAGAAAATTCCCAACAACTAGAGTAAAATAAATTAAAAACTCCCTAGGTAAGTGAAACAAACAAATTTCCAGAACCATTGATATCAAACTTTGAAGGGAATTGGATGGTGGACATTCCAGAGATGTTGGCATCCATACCATCTAAGGAAGAAGACGTTTTTTAGTCCCTAGCTATTGAATGCAATTTAAAATTCATCATCCTGACCAATTAATAGTGCTAAGAGAAACTCAATAAACATAGGTAAGAGCATCAACAACCTCACACAAAAAAATTGCATGACAATGAAATCAAACACAATCAATCACCATGAATTTAGAAATTTTACCCTGGAAACCCAAATGGTAAAACTAGCTTCGAATGGGGGCTTGGTTCTTCATTCTAAAAATCTATGGTTGCATTGATTTCTTGGCTTTCTATGTCTCTTCTTTATTTGGCCAAAAGACCCATTGGGAGTGAAATTACCTAAGGAAATAGAGAGAGATGGGGTAATGGGAAGGATAACAAGATGACCTTTCATTTCCCATTCCTCACACTTTTCTTTCCTTTATTATGTTTTTGTTTTAATTTAATTCTTAATTTATCTCTTTTGTCTTATTCACTTTACATTACATCATCTTTTACATAGTTTATATAACCTTCATAAATTGTTGAATTTTCTTGCAAGCACTGAGTCTTACCCACTCATTTGGTTTGGATCCAATTCACATCACACCCTCCCATTGAAATTCATTTTGGTCTCCAAAAACTTAAGGAAATTAAACTTAGGGGCTAAATTTCGCTCATGGGCTAATTTTCCATGGTTTTTCCCAAAAAAAGATTTGCTATTCTAAAATTGATTTACCCAAATTCTATAGGATAAAATTATTGTACCTTGAAAATCACCAACATTTTATACAAACTATATAAAACCCTAAAAAATTTGAATATTTTTACAAAAATATCGCAAAACATTTTATTGTTGGCATATGAAGGATTGTAAGATTCCCCAAGGTTTCTACATTTTAAAATAAATTTCCATCCTTAAAATCATCCCTGATATGGATCAGTTTGCTTCTACCTGCTTCTCTAGAATGTGGCTTTGATGTCGACTCATGGCTATAGCTATAACTATGGCTCATGGCTCTAGCTACTAGCTCTATCCCTTGGCTATGGATCTGGCTCTATTTGTTTCCTCACTTATTCCCACAAGAGAATTTCGCTCACTAAATCTTAGCTCTGAGAAATCTCCATAAATGAACTCTAGATTCAACACACATTCTCATCTCCTTCTTTGTCTTAGAGATGGTCCATCTTGATAGTCAAGAATCCAAGTTGAATTATGGTATTCTTGTTCAGTGTGATCCTAGTAGGCTATGTCATCACATATCAGTCCCTCAAAAATAAGTGTGGCCTACCTTCTCTTTCTAGCATCAATTGCTTCCCAACATGGAAACAACTATTTGGTGTCTGCACATGCTTGCAAGAATGTCATGGAGTTATCACGAACTTCTCCCTCCAAGGTCATTGACCCCCATGCATTAGTCTCTAACATATATTCAAGGAGGAAAAGTTACTTTGGAATATTGTAGGTATAAAATGGAATGGGTTTGTTATGGTGGTTGGCATGCACCTGTTGTCCTCTTTGATGGTGATGCATACACGATGCATACCTCCTTTGTTGTTGTCTCTCCTTGGAAAACTTCTTCTCCTTGTTTTGGAGATGCTACTGCAAGGACTACTTGACATACTACTCTCCATGTGCCTATGCATTAGTTGTTAGATTGGAGAAGTCCTCTCACCATTCTTCCTTTTAAAGCGATCTATCCTACAACATGTGGCTTGCTTCTCCTAGCAAGATTCCACTTGATGGTATTTCTTCCCACATAAAGAACACACCTTTACATACCAAAAATTGACATTATTGTAGCCTTTCCTCTTATAGCAGTGAAAAACAAGGGATGTCTTGTTTGACAAAGACCTCTTGGTCTTCTTCTTATTTTTTCCTTGATTGATTGGTTTTCTACTTCTAGTGAGTTATGGTGCAGGACGAGTCTTCAATATCTTCTCATTGCCACCCTTATTTAATCCACCATAAGAAGGATGAAGTGGTAGTGGGATTCCACGTTCACTTACCACTTGTACTCCTTCTCCTGATGAGAATGCAAACTTCAACACATTGTCTTTAGCCTTCACAAAAAATGGTCTTCATGGTTATGGGATTTTATAATCTACCATGAAATCCTAATCCTTCATGATTGACCCATGGTGTGGCTACATTAGGGATCAAAATGCATTGTCTTATCTTTCCTATCCCTTTCCCATCATATCCCATCTTTCTTAGGAGATTGGAACCAATTCCTTTGGTATGCTTTTTGAAATCACCAATCAACTCTAAAGAATGTTTTACGGAAGGTGAGCTTACCAATGTGGTCTTGGTCATGGTGATGGCATCTGCAGTGGCAATGGAAGGTTTCCTTACTTCTCAATGCTCTTGGAAAATTGCTTGGAGATTTTCCAAGGCCTCCTGCTTCTTTGACAAATCTTGTTGCAACTACGTCATGATCTACATGAGCCTATCCTCTTGCCAGCTATCCATTTGGATGGCCTTCTCACCAAGGTGTAAAAGCTATGCTCCATTCGTATCTCAATCTGTCATGACTACAATGAGGGAGTCTTGGAATTCTTCAAACTATTTCTTAAGCATTGGAAGCAATTTGGAAAAGGCATCAAGGTTATTTTCCATCTTATCCATCCTCTTGTTAAATATCTAAACTTTCTCCTTCAAGGGTTCATTATAATATCGAAGTTGAGCATTATTCACCCTTAGTTATTCCAACTTTTCTTTGCTTTCCTTACCCTTATTGAGGTGTAAAATGGTCTCTTCAAAGTTCTAACAGTTGTGTCATGGTCAAGGATGCAACTTCTATGATACCATTTGATCCATAAACGAGGGACTTATATCCCACTTGCTTCACCAACACAGATCCTTCTGGAATTTAAAAAATATATTTTCCTCTATCTCAGTCTTGGATAGAGGACTTTGTCTTCTACAATGTGTTACACACAAAATTTTCACATTACCTAATGTCATACTAAGTGTCACACTTTCATCACTATTCTGTTTAGTGTCACACTTATGTACAATTGCATTGTTAAGTGTCATAATATAAAAATAACACTTTCCTAAGTGTCACATTCATGTTTTACCAACTTAGACACCATGGGACAACACTTTGTCACTTCCCTAGTCTAGAGAAAGAAGAGAACATCATTTTATAAAGGTCAAACATATCATTTTTACCCTAAGTTTGACTTGGATGGAAGGGTGACGCTCCCCTGTTCATGTCTGGAGGGTGTCATTCCTTGGGTGACACTCCCTAGACCACTGTTAGGGGCGTCAGTGACATCTTGTCTCAAGCATTGGGGGAGAATCACTCAGTTGGTACTAATTCCACCTTTATTTAAGGGCCATTTCCAAGGATATTTGGGTGGTTATGGATGAGTTATGACCCATAGCCTCAAGTCAGTCAAATTCCCTTCCATTATGGGGTTCCAAATCCTAAATTAGGGATAAAATATCTCAACCTTCCCTTCATTTACTAATGGTGGTTGAACTTTCCAAAGCCTATATAATCAAGGCCTTCCATGGAGAAAGGGAGCTGAATTATATAAGGTGTGAAACTTTTGATCTTGAGAGAAACTCTAGAATACCTGTGTGTGCATCCAAGGGATGGAGGAAAGAAGGCTTGGAACACTAACACCATCATCCATATGTAAGTTTTCACTTATGATGAATAAACTTGGCATGTTCCTTTCAATTGTTGTTTGTTCATTTGTCTAATGCTTGCGCCAAATCAAGATTAGATAGATTAGTCTTTGCCTAATGAGATCTAGTAGAAGTAGAGTTGTTTGTCTCTTATTATTGTAGGTTCCTTTGATCATCGAGAAGATTGAAGAAGCGAGGTCAAGGTTCAGAGTGGTGAGGAAAAAATTCAGACTTAAGGTTAGTCTAAATCTCTCCTTCTATCTATAGGATTAAAAGATTAATCTAAAAGGAAGTCAGTACCACTTGTTTTGAATGTGTCTTAGGTTATGCTTTTAGCCTAAGGAGAATTCAACCTCTCCGCAGGGTGAATTTCTCACAACAATTTTTGGCGACTCCACTAGGGAGGAACAAAATGTTCTTATCTTTCTCTATCCCATGAATGTGCCTTATATTTTTTGTTTCTTATTTTTTTTTAGTGTTTCATCCTTGTTATTAGTCTCTAGAAACCTTAGGTAACTTGCAAAGTCAATAACTTTTTTATTTTTTGAATATGAGTAAGTTTTTACCATATTTAGGCAGTAACTCTCCCTATATGAGGCTTAAGGACGTTGAAACTCCCTATCCTTCCTTTGTAGGGAATTGGTAATGCTCCCTGACAATGTTTTTAGGGGCGTCATCCCTTCAGTAACACTCTGTATGTATGACAACTTGAGTGTCAGTCCTCCTTTTGTGTCAATTTTTAAGATTTTTCCTTTTTGTTTTTTGAAGTATTTTGACTCAAAGGTGTGCCTTGGACTCTTTTATGATTTCTTGAGACTTTTTAGTTCTAGTTTCATTGGGTTATCACTTATTTTTTCCCTCTTTTCAAACTTTTTTTTGATCAAATTGGGAATTTTTTTTCATTGAATGCACTCTTGGTTAACTTAATCCTCTAATGCAATTTGGTCTGTCAATGATCTTGTCTTCGATTATATAATGATTAGACCTCTGCCATTCCCTTTCCAAATCTCTTCAAGTCTTTTCTTGTCAAATTTGGAAGCCCTTTTCCTTGGCTTGGAAACAGTGCAAAGTCCTTTAGACCTTGTACTTCCATATCTCTTTTTGGTGAAAATGTTAATCCATTGGGTAGATTTCGAATCTTTTAGGTCTATTGAAAGCTCATTTGATCTTTAATATTTAAGTGTTGAGGTTTTTAAATACTTTTTTCCCTTGTTTGATTGAGCAAGTGTTAGAAATCATCCTTGCACTTGATTCTCTTAGTTCTTTGAGCTTGTGATTCTTTGTTTGACCGATATTTTTTTTTCATGTTCATTTGTATATGCATTGGATCCTTTCATTAAAATTAAAGAAGCATTATGAGTTTTCATTTGATTGATTTCATTGCATATAAGCTCAAAAAAAAGATTTTTTTTGTATTTTCAGATTTCGGTAGTGCATGTTTAAGCTTGCATTTTAGTGAAAACTTGCATGGTTTTTGGTATTTTTAAGCTTTCATTCTTAAACAAATTTCCCCTTCATGGTCGGGGGGGGCAGGGGCATGAATCGTGTATTGTATAATTTCTTAGACTCATATATTGGACACATGTTGCATTCAAAGAGTAATTTTGGTTTCTTTCTTTGAAAGTTGTAATTGCTTCTTTGCTTGAAACCTCTTGCTCCTTTCTATAGATAGCCTTCATCGAAAACTTAAAGATTACATTGAATTCATATTTTATTTGAAGTCTTCTTGGAGTCAAGTGTCACACATCATAGTAAAATTTCATCCACAATCCCTTTTGAGTAAAAAACAACTATAAAAGGAACATATGCATAATCTAAAATCAACTAGACCTTTTCTTTATTAGAAAACAATCACAAGTCTAGGATTTTAGGGCCTTGGTTGTAGGGTGGAGAGTAAATTCTCCAAGGAAAATTAAAAAAAATTGTAGAAAACTAAAGAGTGTTGAAACCCAAGTAGTAAGAACTGATCTTTGTCAGGAGAGATCCTCTTAAAAGAGAGTTAAGCACGGGGTCAAGCGAAGTGATAGTTTGAGATCTCCCCTCTTTCATTTTCCTAGTGGGACTACAACAAGTCTTGGAGATTTGAAGAGTGGAAGGTCCCAGGGGTGACATCAATTCTTCTTAGTATTTGGGTCATGGATTTGTGTCAACCATTTCCATTTTCATTTTCTTAGTCTTGACTGTTGACTAGTTACCACTCGACCATATGTTGTGAAATTGGTAAACATAGTTGCTTTTCCTAGGATTCTACATGGGTGACTGCAAGGGGGGTTCCTTCTTCATAAGGTTCCTTGTGGTACCTAAGGAAGACATTGCATCATTTTTTCAGTACCCTTGGAGGATGGCCCCACAAAGTGAGTTTTATTTTCACCGGGAAGGGATGTTAAGTGGAGGTCAGGGTGATTTCTTCTCATATCTTCATTGACGGCCTCATCTCCCATCTTCGAAAGATCCCTACTTCCTTTGTTTCCTTTCTCTTATATTTTAGGGAATTTGGTAGTGTGTGATATTTTATTTAGAATACCTTAGGTTGATTTGGTGTTTATGGCATTGATTTTGGAGTCTACCAACCAAGGGGCCTTTTTTCCTGGGGAACATTTTGTTTTTACGTCTTTTGGAAACGTTGGTCCTCCTTATATTGCTACTTTGAGTCTACTCGGATTCACTATCAGATTATCAGTATGGCTATTTTCCACTTTGGTGATCCTGAATGCATTTGGTGCTTCATATGCAAGCCCTCCATCTCCATAACATCAACCTCCTATTGACCCTTTTCCTTCTTCACCCGTTGAGTCTTATTTCCTCTACTCTTCCTCGCTTGGTGAAATATCTGATGATAGTAACCTGGAGGATAAGAAGAAGAAGAAAATGAAGATTAAGAAGAATAAAACTAAGTAGGGGGCCAAGATTCCAACAAGTGCAGGTTATGTTGGAGGAAATCAACTAGTTATTGTTAATCATGCTGGGAGTGTTGATGATATTGACAAGCCTACCAAGATGACTCACAAGCCCAAATACCCTTGCAGGATTTGTAAGGGTGACCATATTATTAGGGATTTCCCTGGTTTATCCAAGGTCTTAGAATCATATTCCATGGGTTCTCATCAACCCATGTCATCAGGAGCCAACCATCATGCTGGTGAAAACCCATCAACTAGTGATAGTAAAATTGGAAGTAAGAAAGGTAGAGTGAAGTTTCCTTGTAGGTTATGTGAAGGAGGTCATAAAACTTACATTTTCCATTGTATGAATGAAGCTTCATGTTTGTTGGAAGATATTGTTGTTTCCCAGCAACAAATTCCAACTGGTTATTGTAAAATTTATACCGACCAACCATTGGTTGATAAAGTGGTTGATCCGATTCAATCATTGGTCAATCCCAATATTTCCCCTTTGGAGAGTGAAGTTCAAGTGGTCAAATCGGTTCCATCATCGGTTGTCGGTCGCACTCTTTCCCCCTTGGAGAGTGAAGATGAAGTGGTCGATCCAACTCCATTATAGGTTGATCCCACTCTTCCCTTTAAGAGTGAAGTTCAAGTAGTCTATTCGATTCCATCATCAATCGATTCCACTCTCCCCTTAGAGAGTGAACTAGATACCACTCAGGTTCTTCTCGTTACTTTGGATTTTTCTAGACAAGGGGGAATTTTTCCTGTTCCAATGGAACCCCCTCTGAGTATTGAGGTTATTTCCTTTGATTGGAGTAGACTGATGGAGCCCCTTCTTCCTTCTTACATTACTTTCCAAATCATCATGTAGAATTGTGGGAAGAACATCCAACGTACTATTCTAGATGAAGGCAATTATGTTATTATTTTATCCTCAACTTCTTGTCAAGCTATAAGTTCCCCTCCGCTTGTGTCGGTTACCCATAATTTGATGGATTTTAATAGAAGAAGTAGTGAATCTTTAAGGATCCTTCCTCAACTTCCTATTGCCATGGAAGGAAAAACTGTTTGTATTGATGTCATGGTAGTTCAAGGTCCCTTGGAATTTAAATTGCTCCTTGGGTGAGAATATGTTTATTCTATGAAATTTGTCATGTGCACACTCTTTCAAGTGATGCATTTCTCTCATGATGGAAACATTGTGACTGTTGACCAACTCTCGTTCATTAGTACTAACTTGAATGTTGACCATCTGATATCCCTCAATGTTGCTTACATTCAAGTGGTATCCCCCCACCATAGGTTAATTATGTGGCAACATGTCTCATGCATTCAATGACCTATGAGAACGATCCTCTCACTGTTTGTTCATCTTCTTTAGACCTAGATCTGGCAGTTGCCATTGTGATCTCTTCAATAGGGATATTAGAGCCTAATTTCCCTACCCCTATTGCGACCCTCAATATGTATTCCTTCTAGAGCATTGTTCTCCCATCCAACAAAGATGTCTTGGAATCCATGATCGATGTACGTCCCTTGACATGTATTCCTTCCAGAGCATTGTCCTCTTGGAATCCATGATCGAGGTATGTCCCTTGACATGTATTCCTTCCAGAGCATTGTCCTCTTGGAAGCCATGATCAAACCTAGAGGTTACGAGAAAAGTTCACGTTTATGTGTCAAGATCGTTAAAAAATGAAATAGATATCTGGAGATCGAACCGAGAGGTTACAAGAAAATTTCCCATTTATGTGTCAAGCTCGTTAAAAAATGAAATAGAGGTCTAGGGATCAAACCTAGAGGTTGCGAGCATAGTTCCTATTTCAGTTTCAGTCTCATTAAAAAATGAAACAAAGGTATGGGGATCGAACCCAAATTCCATGGACACAGTTCATTTTCTATGTCAAGCTCATTAAAAAATGAAATCAGTTCCCTTCTAGTTGATTTGATTCTTTTTGCTAGATCTCGTAAACATTGAGTCGAGTCTTTCACTACATCTCAAAAATGTTGAGTCGAGTCTTTCACTAGATCTCATAATTGAACCTTCCTTTCATTCCATGTCAATTTACCCTCTTTATCCCTTCCTCTCTGGTGAACATTTACCTATTAGTAACCATGAGTCTATTTGGGTACAAAAATTGAGAAGAGTAGGCAAACAAAACAAATCCTGGGGGGAATGTCTCCAGCCTTTGGAGATCAAGCTGGAGTTAAACCGCTATCTTTTAAAGATGGGGGAAAAGTACCAACCACCCATGGGTATCACCTGAAACCTTTGGAAATTTACGTTGGGAAGTACCAAGCACAATTTTTCCCAATTTCAAGCTTTGTGTAAAAATGAAACTACTCTAAGCATAGTTTATTTGCTAGTTTCAAGCTCTCGAAAAAATGAAATCTACCACGAGCTTAGTCTTTGCTCTTTCTCATGCTCATAAATACATGAGAATAGGTTACCTAGCTTAGTATTTCTTCTTTCTCGTGCTCATAAATACATGAGAATAGGTTACCAAGTATATTTTTATCACTTTTTGGACTTGTAAAAGCTTTACGAAAAAGGAACTCTTTGGAGGCTCCTTTAAGCTCTTTTTAGACGTTGTAAACATGAAAATATTGTTTAGAGAGTTTATCTCCTTTCATGCTCATTAAAGGATTTGAAAGGGAATATTTCAAGTGGTAGTTTACCCCTTTTTCTGCCTCGTAAGAATAATTACAAAAAAGGATCACTCTAACCCACCTCGGTTAGAAGATTTCTCCCTTTTATTGTTTTACACTTTTTTCGGACTTGGGAGACTAAATTTATGAAAAAGTAAACTTTGGAGTTTCCTTTAAGTTCTTTTCAAACTCCTTAAAGATGAAAAAACACCGATTTACCTTCTTTGGATTTGTAAAATTAAACATTGAAGGACCCATATGGGATCAAACCCCTCCTTCTCCAGGTTCGTTAAAAATACGATGAGGGACTCACCGAAGGTGGGATATACTGGGAATTTGTTATCCTCCTCAATATCATTAAAAAACAAAGGGGTACTCACCAAGAGTATCATGATTTTCATCACACTGGGTCCTGGTTTATGCCTCTTTGATTCAACACCACCAAGTCACTTGTTGTGCCACTCGCAATGTTCAAGGGAAGTGTCAACTTTGCTCAACATTTTTGGTCAACCTATGTAGTATCATCAGTTTGTGTCCTCATGTCAGTCCATAATGCTCCATTCCACATCATTTCTAGTACATGTTTTGTGTCGATGATGGGGGAATACATCATGGATCTCTTTCAATGAGTCTTTTCCTGTCAACTCCAACACATTATCCGAGAATTAGACTTAAAAACCAGTTTACTACCTTGGAGCCTGCATGCATCAATGGCAGGTTTCTTGTCTTTCGATAGTGGGATTCCATCATTGGCCCTTAATCGGAATATTTCTCTAAATGTTCGACTTCAACTCATTTTTCACATTCGATGGATTTTACTAAGGTACCTTAGGGATCATTGACATCATTGATGATTTCCCTCTCACTTGTTAACGATATACACCAATGACTCATAATCAAGTGGTATCTACCATGTTCAACAACAAAATATCTATTTACATGGTTAGATTCGTACTAGTTTGGGAATGAGATGAAGACCCTGGGTATCTATCAGGCACCTACCACTATTATATATTCCTTTCCCAGGCTGCAATGGGAGTATTTATTGATATATGTTGTTACATAGATCCACTTTGTATTGGTCTATGGCTATGTTGATATCATGGCTTAGTTACACTGTGTATCATTTCCATGGCTACAATTTTTTTGAGTCATGGAGGTATGGATCCACGTTGTATGTATGGTGGCTATATCCTTAGTCATTATTGTCATGGATCTGCAGTGTATTGGTCGGCAACCGTGATTTGAGTCATTTTTTAGAGCATGGGTATGACCTCCTCGAGGATACATATATATTGTTCATTGATTGATTGTATATTCTGACAAACTCTTCTTCTTCAGTTCCTTGTCACACATCATAATTTGTAAATTTTTTCATTCATTCACTTCTCTCCCGACATTGCACTTTAGGGGGGAATCTGTTACACGCAAAATTTGCACACTAACTAGTGTCATACTTTCATCACTCTTTTGTTCAGTGTCACACTTATGTGAAATTATATTGTTAAGTGTTTTAATATCAAAATGACACTTTCTTAAGTGTCACATTCATGTTTCACCAACTTGGACACCATGGGAAAACACTTTGTCACTTCCCTAGTCAAGAGAAAGAAGATAACATCATTTTCTGAAGGTTGAATGTATCATTTTTACCCTAAGTTTGAATT